>JAIPRL010000997.1:0-98349 GCA_025469235.1 Pemphigus obesinymphae | reverse complement strand
ATGAAACAAATCATTGAAGACATAGGGAAAACCAATTATAAGGAACTAAAAGTAGCTGTGATGGATAGGGACAAGTGGAGAGCCATCGAAATCATTTAACCAATCTGTGGATTGAAAAAAAAAAAAATAATAAAAAAAATATACCTACTAAACAAACGTAAAACTTGGTATATTGAGTAATATATAATTAGTGTACATTTCAGATCATCCTTAAAAAAACCTATACATACAAAACAATACGAAAATAATACCGAACACCATAGGTCCGATGAAATTAATCCCACACATGTTTCCTATAAAACGTATGACAATACAGATTTTTAGTGCATGTATACACATGTGTTAATATATTTTTCTTTTTTTTAAATTATTATTATATAATTATCGACTAATGAACTTACAAACACACGTGTGTGTATTTACGAGGGAATAAATATCGAAAAACACCTGAAACTACGTGTGAATGAAACCCAGAATTAACGCACGTATTATTTGTATAAATGTTGGTGACCCCAAAGAATTAAAATGTCAGAAGTACTGAATTGTCGAAATAATCTATATTCTATAATATACCTATATGTGTCCTTAAAATGCATATAACACGTTCTTAAGCAATTTAAAGTTGGTACATTTGAAAGGATACCGAAATACACTTCCTTATACCAATTAAATAAAATATGTCCTTATATTTTTTAGAAACATAGAATCGATTTGTAATATAATTGGTTTTAACTGCATAGTGTACTGCAAGATTGCAAAAAGTTGTAAAAATTATTTTTTATTAAATACAAACAAAATAAATAAGGATTTAAAAAACGTTTTAAAAACAAAAATGAAATACAACATAAACAATTGGCACACATGAAATATTTTTGTGTACCCTATATGATTCGAAATGAAATGCTGATTGGATAAGGCTTGTCTAAAACGACATGGATATATCCATAAATCCATTATGTGAAAATATTTTTCAAAAAATAACACAAAATAACGATGTTCCTCGTCAGTTGGGCAATGTAGATTTTATCTGTTTCCACGTGATTTGAAATTAATAGAAACATAACCGATCGAAAAACGATTTTCATATAAAATCAGTCGCGGTCAAACGGAGGAGGGGGGGAGATATACCCTCCATTACTTTTTTGTTATTATGTATTATTTTTAACAATATACCGTTTATTAATTTAATATATAAATTTTTTTGTGATGACAAAAACAATTAACCAGTAACCAACAGCTGCTGCTATTGCGGTTGGTGCAGTCATAATGACCCAGAATTCTCATAAATGTTCAATGTTTACAGACTATATTTATCGTTTCAATTTATAGTTGTTCATCGGTTCACGTAATAAACAAAATTTTATTCGGCTTTTGTTTTCGTTATTTGTACTATTAAGACATACAAGGTTTATAATGTCTAAATCTAAAATAACTAACTATTTTGCTGTTGCAAGTAGCAACAGCTCTAAACGATTGTCGAACGATGATTTGAAGTCTCTTCAACCAAATCAAAAAAATAAGGCATTTGTCAATATGACCATTACTGAAAATCAAGTTATGGTAATAATATTTGTTTGTATTGTTGCTAAATGTTTTTGAAATGAGGGAATATCAATTTAAATTATTGTATTAGGTTGTTGGTTCCAATAAAAATGACATTGGTTCATACATTAATGGTTCCTTCTGATTCTGATAAATATTTGGTAAGAATTACAATTTTCATTATTAATTGACTAATGAATAAATTAGTACCTATGCATAAATTATAATTTTATTTTTTAAGTTATGGATAATATCCATTTTTTTTATAAAATAAGTAGGTACTTTTCATTAGTATCAATAGTATATGTATATGGGTATCTACTTTCTAGTACAGCTACAGCATTATATTTTATAATTTAAAATATGTATTTAGATTGTGAAAGATGTGTGGGTACCTCCAACCACATTTGCATTCCCATTATTAGATTGTAATGCTGAAAGATGCTTAAAATTCAAACACCATTGACTGAATGATTATAGCTGGCTGGCATATTCTGAAAAGTTTCAAGGTGCTTTTTGCAAACACTGTGTTGTTTTCTCCAAAACTGGTGGGGTTAGTAATCAAAAATTAGGTGCTGTTGTATTGGATGCTTTCAAAAATTACAAAAATGATATAGAAATATGTACATTTATAAACAAATTTATTGTTAAAAGTAACTTGTAATTTTTTAAATTTTGATAGGTGTTTAAGAAACATGGAAATTCAGAATACCAAAAGCTACGCTTCTAAAATTTATATTTTGTAGATGAATCAAACCAAAACGAAGGAAATTTTCGTTTAATACTAAAGTATAAATCTAAAGATATAGACTATATGAAATCATACTTAGAAACAGATTCTAAAATTAAACATATTAGCAATCGAACACAAAATGAGATAATAGAAGCACGTGGAAATGTAATTTTGAAAAAAATTGTGAAAAAGGTTAATTAATAAAAGTAAAGGATTTTTTTCAGTACCTATTAGTTGATGAGACTACTGATGTTTCTGTTAAATAACAACTCACAATTTATTTGTGTGAGATACTTAAGCGGAGCTGGAGAAAATATATGCATGAATTTTTTTAAAATTTATTAAAGTCCATAGTCTCAAAGGAGAAGATATAGTTACAGTTATTCTTAATGGTAAAATACAAGTATAAATATTAGTAGTGATGAAGTACTGGATAAACTGGCAAAAATAAAAAAATAAAAAGAAAAATAAATTTGATAATTTAATTACATATATTGATTAAATTAACTAGCATATTTTTTCAGTTTGTACTAAAATTATTTAATAAAGGAACCTTCTATCCTTAAATTATGATTTATGTTTTCAATGATCAAAGTTTATGTTGAAAAATCAGTCTCATCCCCCGCTATGACAAAATCATTTGACCGCTACTGTATAAATTATTATATTATTTATACTGTGTACATACAGTTTTTGAGATTAAGCCTTAAAACCCAGTTCGAAATATGTGTCTCTCGTCAAGGTCAAATTATATGTAGTATAATAGTATAATATTAGATATATGTCAAAAGTATATCGTTGCCTATGTATAACCTTGGCCGTATACTTTTGCATATTATTCATTCGATAATCTAAGATTTCCTACATATTTGAATAATAAAATCATTTTTCGTAAATTCTCTGGTAGAAAAATCAACGTTTACAAATAGCGGAATAAATACAAAGTTTAGCCGGTAAATCCTATAATCATCCGGTAAGGAGTTTTAAGTTTTCTTTTTATATAAATAACTATAACTTTTTTGTTAAACAATATGTTACAAAAAGCTCATATCATATTTTTAGAAAATATTCGTCTTTTAAATATTGGTAATAGGTAGATATGTTTTTTCTCTAATTTTAAAGTAAACGACACATTCGTTGTTTTTCGTAACATAATATTGATATATGGTTACCCATTAGTTAGACAGAGACAACAAAATGCGGAAATCACGTCCTCTTAATGTTAAGTCAAATGGTCTTTAATTAAGGAATGGGAAAATTTTACGATAGGTATACTAACAATGTAGGTGTATTAAAAGTAGACTGGGATAAATTAAAAAACGGTTAAAAACGTACTCAAATCGTATGAAATTCAACCATAACAAAATATAATAGTATTATAGTAAAATATGGAATTTAAATACTATATAATAATATAGGCACTAAGTATATATAGATAAATAGGTACCTACTTCACTAAGAACGCCTTTTAAAAATGATTTTCAAACTATTTGTAACAAAATATATAAATTACTCTGATAATGAATACAATATATGTGTATAATATTTTTTGATAGTATTAAAAAAAAATTCGAATTTGAATAATAGACGGAATGTAAAAAAAAAGTCAAGAGGAGAAACCTATTTCCCTACCTCCCCCTCCCCCCCATTCTAAATATGACACAGTTGCCAAGTTCAATCGACAAAATTTATAGATCTATAAGCTCAAACTAGGATTTACCGTAACACTTATATAGAATATATCGGTCATATCTACCTGTAAGTTATACCTGTCGGCTACCGGTATTTGTATTTTTACGGTAGGTAACGTAATATATTTAAAATAATAATTTGCTGACCAATTTCGGGAAAAATATAGACGTATAATGTATTCTAAACGGTAAAACGTCCAACGGTAAAATTTCGTCGCCGACATATACGTGTATAAACATAATATACAACAATGAATTTTTTAACCGCGAGGCACGCAACTATCGTAACTATCGCGAAATCGTCAGTCGCCTCCGGCCGCAAAACTATACCGTATAATTTTATATGTGTACTCGTGGATACGTGTAAAAAAAACCAATAATAAGTAATAAAAAAAAAAAACTCGCATAAATAGTATAATACAAAAAATACGTTGTAAACACGAAACAAAAAACTAAATAAATTATTGGCGCGCGATTATTATGAGCGGAACAATAATATTATATCATTCTGCACGGAACTATAGACGGTTAATCGTACATAATATTATATTATAGCGCGTGTCCGGATGTCCGGTGATTTACACGGAAGAGGCAATTACGATAGCACTTATAGTGTCTGGTATACACTACAATATAATCTAATATGACCAACAATTTATAATGTTCGATTTTCGATTTCGTCTTTACACAGGAAAAAAGTTCAGATCAAAAAAAAAATCGTCACAAAATTATCTAAAAATGGTCAAAACAATCATACAATTTAATATACACGATACATAAAATAACTATTATAAGTACCTACTACTACTACTAATACTACTACTTACATAATGGTCATAATTTATTGGGAGCGGATTTTACATTTTAATTCAAGACTAGAAATAATAAAACTGAGGAAAAGGTAAATCAATGATTTAATGTTTTATAATTTGATTATTTAGAATGTTAGAATATTTATTCGTGTGAATTTTAACTTTTTTAATTAATTGTAATTTTACGGGTATACCGAGCTTTTAAAATTTGAAATCCATTACGGGCCGGATTTCTTGTGAACATATTATCTGATCTAAAAATGTTCATTTTTTGGCATTCGTCAGACGAAACGGTTAAAAAATACTTTAAATTTAAATAAATTTAAAAACTATTCTATGTCGAGAAAATTATTTTACATTTTTACTCAAATACCATTCATACTTTCAACACTGAACACGGGTATATATGGGCAAAACTGGAGAAAAGGTCACGTCTAAAATAAAAATTTGTATTGTTTTTTTTTGTATATATACCTACCTACAGAATGATTTCTATTTATTGTTACAATTATTTTTTCATGTATAAAAATAGAGAACAACTCTTTATATTTGATTTATTATTATTATTTGAATTATACTTAGTGTTATGCAGGAAGTTAAAACGAGTAGTAAACTGATTTTGAAAACCGGGTAACCCCGAAAAATTCCAACCCGTTACCCGAAACCCGGAAAATCTCGAAACCGTTTTCGGATCCGGTACCCAAAACACAGAAAAACTCGAAACCATTTTCTGAACAGTTACCCGAAACCCGAAAAATCTCGAAACCGTTATCAGACCCGGTACCCAAAACACAGAAAACTCGAAACCGTTTTTGGACACGATACCCAAAAAAAAATTAACCCGTTTTTACTCCCTAAAGCGTATTACGTATTTTTATGTACACAAATGTAATCGGAGTAATCGGACTTTTGAATATTTCGACCTGATGACAATGGTTATATACAAATATCAAAATCCCAAGATTGAAAGTCCAACCGACTTCAGATGTGCAAAGTAGGTACCTACTACCGACTTTATTTTAATATACCCATAAACTCACAGTGCTTGAATGTATTGTCGGACTTTTGTGGTATTTTTCACAATTTAAATTGAATTAATTATGTAGTTGTGACATGTGAAACCTGTTACATCTTTTAAAAATTAAAAGTCCGAGAAAGTATAAATTCATTATTTCATTTTTACTTCATACTTCATTTTTGAAAAAAAAAGTCAAATCATGAATCAAAAATTCGAAACCATTTTCAGACACGAAACTCAAAACCCGGAAAAACTCGCAACCATTTTCGAACCCATTACCCGAAACCCGAAAAATCTCGAAACCGTTTTCGGACCCATTACCCGAAACCCGGAAAAACTCGAAACTGTTTTCGAACCCGATACCCGAAACCGAATATATTCAATTTTTAACCCTTTCGGCGCTCGTGTAAATGGATATAACTATTTTTAAATTGCAATAATATTAAAACAGATATATTTTTCTTCGCAATTAAAATGTCTGAAAAAAGACGAAGCTACAGTATAGATAATAAGCTCGACCATATATTTAGTAATAGGTAAATTTTTACTCCAATATGAGAATTGACGAAGTTGTAATAAGAATGCTGAATATATATTTCCTATATACTGCCAGTTGGTTAGACAGAGAAAGTAAATGCAGGAATAGCAGTAAGACAAATAAATAATATTTCATATCAATATTATTAATTACCATTTATCGTCATATAATCCAGAATCTCCAGCAGAGAGCCCTGAAGAAATGAACGAAATGCTCAACACCCTTTTTAATATCCTTGACGAATACCACCTGAAAATCAACGCCAAAAAAACGAAAACAATGACAGTTAGACGAGAACAACACATAGTGAAACCTACAATCAAACTGAGGGACACGGTCATTGAGGATGTAGAAGAGTTCTGCTACCTAGGAAGTTCCATTACTTACAACAAATCTACCAATGATGTTAAGAGAAGAATAGCAATGACCAAAAAACATTCAACAACAAATACAACCTCTTAACTAACAAACACTTTGATTTAAACACAAGGAAGAAATTCATCAAATCCTAAATTTGGAGTGTGTTACTGTATGGCTGTGAAACTTGGACCATAGGTCAGTACGAAAAGAAACGACTGAAAGCTACCGAAATGTGGATTTGGAGAAAGATGAACAAGATATCTTGGGTTGAAAGGAAGACCAACGAAATAGTGTTGCAAGAAGTAAGGGAGAAAAGGAACATCATGTTCCACACTTTGAAGAGGAAAACAAAACTCATTGGACACCTCATAAGACACAACACCTTTATCAAAAACATTTTCGAAGGAAAGATCAAGGGGAGAAGAGGAAGAGGACGACCTAGAACTTCCTACTTCCAAGATCTGATGCTGCTGATGAACACAACCTCATACTCACAGCTGAAGAACCTAGCAACTAACAGGGAGACATGGCTATCACGACAAGGCGCTGCCTTTAGATAAAAAAAAAAATCCAGAATATCTGATGATGGAGACATCCTCATAA
Source organism: Pemphigus obesinymphae (assembly GCA_025469235.1). NCBI lineage: Eukaryota > Metazoa > Arthropoda > Insecta > Hemiptera > Aphididae > Pemphigus > Pemphigus obesinymphae. The sequence continues at coordinate 91,052 of JAIPRL010000997.1, read as the reverse complement.
TAATAAAAATGAATAAATATTAAGCCGGCCACACACGACTCGTGTATTAGCCAATTAATTTACGAGTCTTGTGAGAGCTATTTAATCGTCAAGCATTATGATTATTTTCACTCGCGCAGTCACTCGTGGTTTCCACCACATGTCGGTAAATGCGGCACGAGTCAAAGGAATTAAAAATAATCGCGTTTGTCAATCGTGGAATTCCCACACGACTCGTCATTTCTTTTCACCGTGTGATTACTGATAAATGATGATATTATTATATTATTGTGATATTTATTATTTATTTTTATCCACTGTTATCAGCCGTGTATTATTGTATATACGGCATATGTCGGTTTACTCTATACTGTATACTTATATAGTAAATTTAAAAGTAGTATTTTTTAAAGTAATATTTAAAAATGGATTTGTCAAATAATCAAATTTTTGAATTTTTGAATTTATATGAAAAAGAAGAGATAATATGGAATTCTAAAGATCAATTACATAAAAACAGGAATGCAATAAACGATGCCTGGGCAAAAATAAAATAATATTATCACGGCGGGAAACACGATTGCAAGTCATGTAGGAACCTAGCGATAACGAATATATACGATTGCAAAATAATCGGTGAATATACGAGTCATGTGAGAGCGAAATAATTATCAGATAAGAAATCGGCGATAATCCAAGATCATCATGTTCGTCAAGTACACGAGTCTTGTGGAACCGGCTTTATAAAAAAGAATATATAAAAATTAAAAAATAATATGTTCCCAAAGTAGTAATCATTTTTTGAATTCTTTCGGCACATATTCTATATACAAATTTTTTAATTAGGTAACTCATTTTTTTAAATTTTAAATTTTAAATATATTCTCATAATGTCTGCGATGCAATACAATGTCCAGAAAATAGTTGTTATTAATTCTATTAATATTACTATCGCTATCAATAGTGTAATGTAATTTCAAATTAATTAATTAATATAGGTATTTGATAAATAGGGTATTACTAAATTATTAATTGTAAGAAAGTCAAAGTTATATAAACAAAATATACGATCAAAAATTACAAAACCCTGCAGACCTCTCCTAACGTAATTCTCCATAAATTAATATATTAATTATATTTCTATAAGTACTGCTATTGGTTATGATCACTATAATATTATTGAATTGGTATCCGTTGAATTCATATTTATATGAGATTTATAGGTTAGGTGCCGGTTTTGGGATTTATACTGGTTAAAAACGGTTATAATACGGGTCAATACGGGTGCATAACCCCGGTATAACCATATTATGGTCTTTAATTTGTGCAAAGCCGTTGGAAAATTAATACACGATACACGTATAATATTATAAAACAATTAGTAATTGTTTAACGAAAATTCAAAAAACCGGCTAGGTACAGACGTTTACGGAATGACAACTGCGAGTTGCAACCATTATATTATATATACGATTTCAAAGTTCAACGGCATGTCATCGGAATAAATTACATAAAGTATATCGAAATATTTCAAGCGCATTTCATTCAAATAGGTAATTAAATAAATATAGTATTGACATTTTTGACCATTTACAAAGTATCATATCAACATTTTTTGCATAATTATTTTGACCTTTATTTATTTAATTTATAAGTATTATACCACAGAGTAAGTTAAATCTACAGAAAGAACAACCACGGACAGGCTAAATATATGCAATATTTTGAATATGTACATATAAGTAGATAACGTCCAATAATCAAAACAAGGTATATATTATGGAAGAAAAATTACTTGTTGGCTCGTTTGTTCTATATCAGTGATAATTATTCTCAATATCACGTTTTTGTTTAAAATATGATAACATATCAGAATAATATATGTAATGCATTAAACGGTAGCACAGAAGTTTTTCACCTACTATACTTCTTTACATTATCACATATTTTCCAAGGTATCTTAATAGGCACGAGGTGAGAGAGACGCAGTTAATTTAAAGAATACAATTCGTGTTATAGCTTACCTATTGGACATTGGATGAAATTATAAATTGTAGATTGTAAATAATGTGTATTCGATAACTCTAATGCAGTAGTAAATGCATTTATAAACTAAACTAATTTCACAAAAGCTTTAACAAAATCTATGTAATATAGCGTATGAGTATGGTTAGTGGTTACTATATATATATATATATTTATATTATTATATTTATAAACTTAAATATATTACTTTAATATAATTTACTTTTATCCTTTCTCTAATCCTTTTCTACCCCCTAATGTAAAAACAATATGTCTATCTTTTAATTATTGATTTTTCTTTTTAACATAAAATACTGTGATTATTTAAAAAAAAAAATTGAAAAAATAAAGGATATTGAACGTTTTCTCAATTTAACCGTTATATACCTGCAATGCCATATATAATTAACTTAAAATCAAATACCAAACGATAGCAACATTCACCTCGTATATGCGTCGCCGACGACCATAAATATACACTCTTCCGAAGGAGACGTTGGCGTCGCGGCGACTGTGTCGTAGTAATTTTTTTTATGTACAGTTTGCCAAAAGCAACCACGTGGGTCTTCTATACAAATAGAAATAAGAATATGATTTAAATATATGTATATTATATAATATACGTATAACACAAATTTATCATAAATCATAATATTATATTATACCAGGTGCTGGACCCAAAAACTTTTAAGTTAGTTTAAAAATAATAATAATGAAAAAATCAATTATATAAAATCGTTAATAAATTATGTATTTGATAAATATTATTTTATTAAATAGTTATATTACCAAATCACAAGATATAGATTAAATAAAAATTAAATATTTTCATTGATAATTATATAATATTGGAAATAATACCGTTTATTATAGTAGGGTGACCATATATCTACACCCAGTTTTTGAGAATTACATCCCGTTATCTCCACAAACTTTAAACTGGACGCTTTTTGTGTGTTTTGAGAAAACATTACGAATTAATTTTTTTTGTGTATTTACTTTTTTTAAACCGATTTATAATTTATTTATTTAATTTGGTAGAAAATTATTATACAATTGATTTTTTTTTTTATTGTTGTTCGTTTTTTAATTTTCAAATTATGGTCACCATATAGTATTTATAGTGTCCGTTTACGTGGTTAGTATATGCCACCTCCTCCATCAGGTATGTATGTAATTTCCAAAATTTAACTAAATTTATTGGTACCGCTAACCGCTGATACAGGAAGTTGATTATAGAAAGTGTTCTAAATTGTAATACTAACCATTATAATAATATTCCTATTCCATAATTAGGTAATAATAGTAAATTCATAATTTTAGTTTGATAAACTGATGATAAATTTGTTCGATTACTACAAAAAACAACACTAAAATTTGGTATTGAATTTTTGATTAATGATAGTTTGATATTCCCATGATATATATATATATATATAAATATATATATCCCATAGATCAATATTACCACAGAAAAATTGTTCAATTACTTACAAACGATACTGAAATTGTTCAATTTCTGATTAACGATAGCTTAATCTATTACTGATAAAGGAAAATGTTCATCGATAAACAAAATCATGCGATACTTACTGATAATAATTATTATTGTTCGATTGATAATTTATTGATGACAACACTATAACTTGTACTATTACTGATGAATTTTCGATTTTAGATAAAAAAAATTCGTCTATTACATATCGTTGTTCAATTATTAACAATTATATTTCTTCAATGTAGAAGATTATTCAATTATACCTACTAATGATTATTCGATATTTTAAAACAAACCTATATTTTTAAATTTTACATTCTACAAAACTCAAATAGATTTCAATTATATTTTGTTCGTCTTTTGGAGCACACTGTACAATATATGATAGTCAATAGGTAAATAAAGTATATAACTTCTATAATATGTTAAAGAAAGTGGAAGGAACTCATAATTCTTCCATCTCAAATGTAAGTAATGCAGTGTAAGACAAATGAAAAAAAAAAAAACTCACAATTGCAACAAGTGAAATTGTACCGAATAGAGTTGGAAGTTTTCCAGAACTTTTATCTTATATTATATAATAATGCGATTGTAATATGCATTTGAAAATTCTTTCGGGAAATTGTACAGAAAGAACAATTAATAATGTAATAAAATTATTGTTTTGTTATACCTATTAATCGGTTCACTCTTGTTAAAATTGCACGTTTATTCTACTTTAAAATGTTAGTATAATTATTACAGGGTGCATAATAAACGTATAATAAACTTTCAGTTGTGTTAAACTATGACGTTTTGACCACGATGCAAAAATTTAAAAGGATCTTCCATTGAAATTCAAAATTAGATTAAAAAAGTAAAATATGTATCTATTCGTGATTCATAAGCATGTTTTAGAATACAACAATTAATATTATAAAACATTATTCGCGCATTCAGCAATAACATGATTATATCAAAATATGAGTTCAATTTAATGTGGTATAATGTTATACACAATTCTACAGAGCTTAAGTTTAAAAAAAACTATATTTTCGTCATTATCACTTAGGTAACTAATATTCTCAGTAATCTTGTGTTTGCGACTCAGCGAACCTATATATTTTTGACATTTAACTTCAAATTATTTATTGAGTATATATGTACAACTGATACCTATATTTATATACTTACTAAATTGTATAAAAAACAAAATAAAAATTTTACTAGTTTTTACTAATTTTGAATAGCAATAGCCAATTGACCTATATATTTTCAACTCTTTATAATACTTTATTATATATTCCAACGAAAAATTTTCTTCTCAAATAAAAAGAAAAAAATATTCTTCGATTTCTAGTGCAATACCTATAATATCTGATCTATAAACACAAAATATGATGTATGTACAAATACAGGTATTGTCTCGTTTTAACTTGCATGTATATGTAATATACACCCACTGCAACAGCTATGCCATGGTAAATATTTATAAAACTGAATAAACGAAAAAAAGAAATGATAATTTAATTTGTGGCATATTATATTAACTATTATTTTATACAACGTACATTATATACGGATATATAGTTGATAATAACGTATATACGTGAATACGTGATATATTCGTATCTGTTGGAAATACCGCAGATCGATTAAATAGCCAATATTATTTTAAAAAAAACTTTTAATTATGTAAAATTATATACACAGTAAATAAAAAAAAATATTATAATTCATATAATACACGCAGTTCGTCATATTCATATACAATGTATACTATACATAAAAAGTAAACTTTGAATTTAAATAATGACAGTGCCGTTACGTTTGTACTTACATAATAGTATATGAATGAAAAACGAAGTTTTCTATCACTAAAAAAATTATAAAATAATAACTATCGTTCAACATTCCGATAAAACAAACCAAAATTAAGAAAAACTTATTATGAAACAGGTAATTATAATAACATTTAAATACCTGCAATAGAATCAAAATCAATTTTTTTTTTTGAAGAATCTAAAGTCTAAATGAACTTTTATTGATCCAGCATTAATATTATATTTTAATGTCATTATTTAATCCTTTATGGTTAATATTCAGTGAAAGCTTAAAACATATTATTATTTAAAAACTAGTTCTAACTGAAACTTACACCCGCAGAGTTATTATTTTATTATTTATTTACTTTTTAAGCCTGATCGGAAATCGAAACTGTAAGTTTAAGTTTAAAAAAATGTTTAATGTTCCAGCTCGATATTTTAAAAACATTGTTTTTGAAAAATATATTTTTAATTAGGTATACTTATTGCATATATATATATATATTAATCGTTTTGAACATTTAGACACTCCGATACCAATACTCGATATTTTATAATGGTATTCTTTTTCCAAAATTCAAGAAATATTGAGTTTCTCTCAGCCCTTCGTTGCAATGTGACATATTACAAACAAAAATTATAAAATCCCGGATAAAAGAGAATAAGAACAAAAACACTACTTTCGGAAAACTAAAAAAAAAACTGTCAAAAACATCCTAAAGTTAAAATTTTTATCAATATTTTTTGCTAATGCACCTGCAATGTTTGTTGTATTTTATGTCAATCGATGTGGATTATTAAAATCTACAAGGATTTGTAATCAAAAAAAATGTTAAAATGGATTTATTCCCTTTTACCCAGGCACCGTCCAAATAACGTTTTAAACGTTGTTGTATATACACATAGTTTGACGTGGACGAATTTATTAAAAATTATTAATAAATAAGAAATACAAATTATTAAACCTATATAGATATAACACGAGTATACAATTCGAAAACAATTACTTATATACATACTACATTGTCACATATTATGTCAGTTTAAGTCACGTGTATATATTTGCTATACGAACTAACGATCATTATTTATATGTCAGACTATATTATAACCTATAAAATATCGACAGGTAATATACCAGTGTATACACAGTGGTATACTTACTGTATTTTCTATAATAATATTAACATATTTTATGTAACGTTATTATTTTAAACACACAGTTTAAGCTGTTTGGTCAATCTGTATTTATATTTTATGTGCAGTGTGTGTGTCCATAAAATAAAAAATGTTAATGTCAAAATTCTTTGGAAAAACAAAATGAGAATTCAAATTAAAATAAAACGGATTTTACAATAAATTACAAAATGGATATGTATATTTTAAAATACTGAAATTATATCATAATGTATCTATATTATTTAACTAAATCATTAAAAAAGTCATAAAAATTAAAATTATTTACTACCTACTTATATAGTTATCATTGGGAGAAATTTTATAGCGATTCAATATGGAAATTATAAATATATATTATAATATTATATTGAATAAATACATTTTTGACAAATTTCGAAAATATTTTTTTTTTAATTGTCTTTATAAAAACGAAACACAAATCGTAGTGTAGATAGTAATATATAGTATTCAAAAGCATTATCATCAGATTGTTATCAGTCACTATAAATACCTGAGCTTCGATTTAATGAATATTATTATAACGCTCTGTAATATAGCTAGTATGTTTCAAAGGCGTGCACGAGGGGGGGATGAGGGTGTCATATCCCCCCATGGTTTTTTTAGATTTTGAATGGAGCGAAGAAGGTAGTGGTTTTACATTGTTGTTCATTTTTTTTTTTTTTTTGTGAACAACTTTTCGACCAGAAGTCATGAACCAATCTGTACATGTAACCCCATTTTCCTGTAGAAAATGTCATCTAGTTTGTATTTTACTTTAAACAGGCCATTTTTCCTTTTTTTTTTTTTGTGTTTTTGATAAACGTGGTAGGAAAAACTACCGAAATTGATGTAAAAACAACCAAAATACAATTTCATTCTTCTTCGTGTCGGTCAGCAGTGTCATTCCTTTTTTTAGCCAAAGTTAATCAGTTTGAGAACCTCGTCATTCGGTTCCCTGAAAAGATCGCTCCTCTCGCAATTTGCGTTTGTCATTCTGTGTTGGTCGTCATGTACCTCTCCATATTCGCATTCTGCAGTCTCTCATATTTTCTACCACAAAATATTCTTCTTTGTTTTTGCAACTTTTACTCGGAGATGATTTAACCACGGTCAGCAATCTACGATTTCGTTAAATCCAGATTTATGTATATTACCATCGAAGCTCCGCTCAGAATTGTTTTATGTAATGCAATACATTCACCAAGAGTATCCTGTACAATAAGTGAAGTGCACCTTTTTTCTATGGATTTTAACATAAATAAAATAATACTATTTTGTTTTATAATGTAACATAATAAAGTTATTTAATTATAGATTAATTTTACTACATTCCTAAGTATAATAAATTATAATTGTTTATGAATAAACGCAGTAAACAATATGGCAAATTATTGGATTGCATTGAATTCATAGTCAAATTTACACAAATGACTTTTTTTTTTATATAGCAATTTATCAATTTTTGGGAAAATATCCCCACTATTTCAAAATTCTGAGCACGCCACTGGTATGTTTTAGAACAAAATTATCATAAGAATGAACTGTGCAACTCTCCATAATGCGACCATGCAGATTACTTTAAATTTGCATTAGCATTTTTCATTTTAATCAACTTACAAACATGTTAGAAATATGAAATGAAAAACGAATTATAGCTAAGAATATTATCTATGCTACGCGTAGCCTTTTTTGATATATTCATTTTTTTAAGATTTAAAATAATTTAAAAAATCAAAAATATTGATTTTTAACAACACATAAAACATGCAAAAATTCAAATATACAAATAGGCTATGCAGGGTACTGTACTAGATAACTTTGTTTTTATATTTTATATTTTATTTCATCTTTCTACAATTTTCTCAAGTTAATAAAAATTAAAAATAAGTAAACATATTTTTTTTTACACAAATGTCGTGATTACACGACAAAAAAATGGTATTGGCAAAAGACTATTTTTAAATTACTTTAAAATATAATTAAATTATTGGTTTTTCATTTTTTTAAAAATTAATTTAAAATTTTCTATACATAACCCCTTAAAATCCGTGCGTACGACGTCCTCTTAATATTTGTTCAACTTTTAATTAAGTTGCACTAAATTGAACTAATATTCAATATTACCCTCGAGAACGAAACTTTTATTTATTAGTATTATAAATTGTATAAAGATATAATAGGTATAGGTAAATATAATAATATATTTTAGTTTCTGAGCGTTATTTAATGTAGATACGTGTACATTTTTTCGGATAGAAGCCGGGTAGTAGTTTCGAGTAAAGAGCATTCTGATAATAGAAATATATTCGATAATATCTAATCTTAAGTGCATATGAGGTCATATTTGGATTTATCAAGAGTTAAGTCTATAATAATCAAATATCAAATACACCGAATTTCGCTCAAAATCTTTTTGGAATACAATAATTTTTGTTTACTTTCAAATCTAAAATAATTATAATACTACACTATCCTGGACGGCTATTTTAGTATTTAAATATGTTAACCAGCATTAAATTTTTTTTTAACAATAATTATTATATAGAACTCGAAATTATCACCAGAAACTCTTGGAGAACACAATTAAAATTATTACAATTCGTATTTCAACATAAATAACAATATATAATATAAAAGCCTGAAAACTATTTTTCTTAGCCTTCTCTTGATTAGACCTCTGGGAAACGGAGTCTAAAATTCTAATTATTTAAAGAACCTCTAATGTACCCGAACTCTTATCCACCCTTTACTATAATAATTTAAGGTTATAATTTAATCTTTAATTAATGTTTCATGAATCATGATAGTTTAAAAATCTCCCCAATCGGAACATGAACCAAAACCCTTAATTGATTATTTATATTAAAAACAACTTTTCATTACTGATTTTTTTATCAAATAACAAAATTACAAAGTTATAAAAAACAAAATTAAAAATATACACCTACAATGACTACTGAATAGTGTTATGAATAATAATTATTTTTAACTAATAAGGAAACTAAAATTTGGCCAAAGAACTAAAAATAATAAAAGTTAAAATTACTCACATATAGAAATATACAACTTGTTGAGTAATTGACAAAAGCCAGAACTTCAGAACTATTCAATTTTGAAATATTTTTTTTTTAGTAGAGATTAAAAAAACATTTATTAACATAGGTAATGTATACGGTTAAACATTTATTTTAGTTTATGCACTTATCACAAAAATGGAAATATTTATAAACATTTCGAATGTTGATAAAATTGTTTTTCAATTTGACCACACGATAATATGAGCTCTGAAAAGTCTGAATCGTAATCTCGTATACATACTCAACATATTGTGATCGTTACGATTATTTAAAACATTTGGAAGTTCGCAAAGATTTTGAGTAAAGCGAATCAATTTTACAATAATGTTTTTTTTTTTTAGCTTGTAAACGAAAATTCTATAAGAGGCAGTGTACCGATTGTTATATGTAGCAACATTTTTCAGTAGAAAATTGCATCTAGTTGGTACCTACCTACTTTAAATGGCTAATTTTCAATTTTGTTAAAAATTCCATAAACAATAATGGTTTTGACTTTATGTCTTGACATTTTTACATAAAATATATTTAAAAAAATATCAACGTATAAAAATTGTCAATATTTTCATCCAAATTTCGGACTATTTATAGCAATTTTCAATTTTAAAGTTTTTTCGTCATAAAAGAGTTAATTTTATTTATTATACCTACATCAATACACATGTTATATACACCGAAATTTCGTTCAGAATCATTTTATCGAATGAAATGATTTTGTCATTGGTATCAAATGCAATATAATATCCATCACCAGTATACTGGTATGCTTCCACTCCCTACTGGCCGGCTTTATTATATTATACACTAACGTGTAATATGATGTGTATCCCATTGAAAGATAAGGTCGTATAACTATATTTATAGGAATTACCATGAAAAAAATTGACGTTCGTAAGAGTTTAATATAGTGCAGTCATTCGTCGTTTTGAATATTTTTTTATATCTTATCTTAATGCATATTTAGTAACATACTCGATAGATAACAAAAAATAAAAATCGGTTTTTATAAAATGTTTTAGTAAAAAAATTAATAGAAATTATTATTCAATATACATAGACGTTGCGGACATTATATATCACTAACAGCAGCCTATATAAGAGTTAATACAAAATACTAAAACACTGATACATAAACGTGTACACAATGTACGATTATAATAATTATTATAATTTATAAGTCGTAATAATATATATAATATGAAGTGTAGTATAATACACTTAAATTTAAACATTTATTACATCAATTATAGTCTATATTATATTATACGTCATAGTGTGATATTATAATTCCTCTAACAAGTCTAACATACATCAGCAATCATGCCATTTTAAAAAGACTGTTTCATCCTGTATCCATCGCTTACTAAGAAAAGGACGATCTTCAGGATCATTAAACATACATCTGTAATATGGAAACTTGCTCAAATAGCTGGGCATTTCGAAAATAGGCACAAAATACTTAATACCAATACTTAAAAACTCCCGACTCAAAAAAAGTATTTTTTCATGAGAACGACTATAAAATGTCAATAATAAAACAACAAACAAATAGGAGGTATATATATATATTACATATAGGTAATATTGTTAATCTAAAACGAAACCCGTGCAAACTATATTGATAAAATAATTTAACTAATTTTTATTAATATATAAAATTATAAAATATATAAAATATAAAAACCTATATAAAATTCAAAATTTCAAAAATTAATTAATTTAAAAAAAGTAATACTCTTATAAAAATAATAATAAATATATATTATAAAAATATCAATATATATATATATATATATAAGTAATATTAAATTAAATATGTGATAAGAATCCATGATACCTATAGTTAAGCTGAATTTTGTTCTATGCTGAAACGGCGACCTTAAGGGCATAGATATAGCCCACCACTAATTGCGTATTCGTATATATTATTTATTCAAAAAATGATGGCGGCCTCCCTCGGATCGGCCCTATGAGTATATATGAGTATTGGCCTTACACCGAAGTAATGCCTAGTGACGGTTCCGGGGGAAGAATATAGCCGATAACAACCATAAAAAATTTCTAAAAAAAGTAATTAAAATTAATATATATTATATTTTGTTTTTTTTTTATTATTAATTTGTAACCCAATGATAATTTACAGTGGAAATTAATTGATACCTATAATCTTGTTTTAATATTCAAGGCACATTTTATTTTTTATACATTGATTTTACTAATAACTTATATTGTTATTTTTTATAAAATATATCTATTATAATTTTTATTGTGTTTTTGAATAATTTAATACGAAAATTTGATTACGGTTTAAATTGCTTGCAAGTCACTACAGTCTTTAACTAGATGGTCCCGATATTATGCGAGTACTATTGACTATAGAATAAAGAAATCATAAATTATTAGTCATTAAGAAGACACTACACTCACATTTGTATAATGAATTTAAAAAAGAAATTATAACCTTTATAGTTTTTGGTTCTTTAATTAGTTGTAACTTCTTAATTAGACGATATTTTACAAAAAAAAAAAAAAAGCCCCGAGATGCCCTCGAAAATATTCCGTTCTTTAAATATAGTAATAGGTGTTTCAATTATAAATATAATATCTAAACGTCACAATTCGCATTTTAAACATCGTACATTTTCCTATATTAACCATTAAATAGACACGGAGACAATAATTTCGTATGCAGTGTCCTCTTAAAACCCTATATGCAGGTTGTGATTTATTATTATTAAAATCTGTATATAGGTAACGTCATATCGAAAAAATTTTTACTAAAAAGTTCGACAATATAGAATTTTATGTTAGCACCGCCGATATTATATCATTATAATATGCAGGATGATATTCTTTAGAAGTATTAATTTAGTATAAATAATTTATGTAAAATGTAGTCTCAGAAAGCTTGTTGCACGCTAAATTTTATATTTCTTTACATAATTTAAAAATGTTTATATCACTACCATATTAAATTTCATGAATACTATATCAACTTTGAAGTTTTAAATGACAACCTATGATTTAAATATAAAATTCTCAAATAATTTATACGTTTTGATTATTTAAATCTGATAAAAATATTAATCTTTAAATATAAAGATTTCTCGAGTAATAAGCATTAAAATTTACCACGTGGCGTATTAGAGAAGTACGTCATTTTTCATATATTATGTATCATTATTAGACTATATATTATATATTTATTATATAAATGAAATCTTTTTTTTTTTTTTATATTTTAAACGATGATTCATTTTATTTCTCTTGGAACTTTTTAGTATGTATAACGTGTAAAAGGAAATTAAAACAATAGATAACGAGAATGCCATATATTCGTTATTGACGTGCTAAATAGGTTAAACTGATTTTTGTTTCTTTTTTTTTTTATTCTAACTCGAAGGTATACAGTATTGCATACACTTGGTTCTAGAAAAACATAAAGTATAATGATTAGTGACTGATGAGTAATTTATATATATAGCCAATAATATATATACCTAAATCTATATGATATGAATTTTTGTTTGTTTAGGCTATACGCAACTCGTCTCGAAAAACTAAACGAAACAGTGAGACAGACTATTCGAAAGTAGTTATTAATTTCATTAAAAATACCACTTACGGATTTTATAAAAAAAAAAAAAAAAAAACACGCATGTTTTTTTATATTTACATGTCATTTTACGCTTTAGTATAGCTAGTTCTTTTCCATCCGATTTAACCATTTCGAAACATTCACCAGATAATGATCAAACTGCAGCCCATTATAATAAATTCTTATGCATCACCTGTCGTCTTCGTCCAAACATAATATATTATAAAATGGACGAGGCTCAATCTTCGTTTCTACAATATACTCAGCCAATAGGATCTCGTTGAAATCGGCACTTTTTTTTTACTTTTTTGCCATTCAAAATTATATTTTAAAAGCAAACGAACCAGTTTCCCCGACACATCCTTAAAGCATATAATAAGCCGCTCCTATAAGTTTCCCTTTGTCAAAATAATATATTTAATGCATCTACAATACGTCTACAGGCTATACATAGTACCTATACGCATGTATATGCCATAATAATATATAAGTCTAGTTTCCGTGAGTATATATTTTAAAATAATATTATTCATTTCTAAGCATATACAGGATGTAACAGGACTATTTGACAAATACATAATTTGTTCTATTCAACATTTAAAATGTATTTACTTTTTTTAATAATTATTACACTTGCGTTATACTAAAAATATTTGTAATTTTATTTAATTGTAGGAAGTTAAAATAAAAATAAAAATTGCATTCAAATTTTTTTTTATAAAAATTCAAAATAATCATTTTGTTTATCTGAATTTTAGAAAAAATTTTTTCCAATGTAATTTATTTGTAATAAATTTTTAAAGTTTGTGAAAATTTAAATAATTTTTTAATGATAAAAAACGGTCAGTAGAAGGAGGAAACACTGCTCGTCGGATAGTATAGGTGAAGTTAGATGCATTGAATTTTACATAAGGATAACTGTCAAAACATTTTATGGAATCACGATTATTTCAGTAATTATGACAAATTTATTTGTTATTTTCCCATTTATAAAAATGTTTTTTCCTATTTATGCTTAATAAAATAATACTGGAAAAATCAAAAAATGACTTCTTAAAAGTACAATCTAGAAGGAATTTTCTATCACAAATGCCTTAACTCATTCCCGAAAAGTTGATTCCAAAAATATAATAAATGTATCAGCATTGTAAAATTAATAGTGAGTACCTATCTATATATTACTAATTATCATTTCACAGGCAAAAATGAATCGATATCGAATTATACTGTTTTGATTAACTATAACATATAGTATAGTAGGCAAGGAAAATACATTTTTGTAAATTATGAAAGATCGTAAAAAATAAATATCTTAATATTAAGTACAGTAAAAAAAAATTAAGCCACTATTTATTTTTAAAAAAAAATCCAATTTACAAGATACTAAATACAAATTTTGAACTTTTAAAAAATATATTATTTTAAGTCCCTAAACATTTTAATTATAGCACAAGTATTATATTTTTTTAATACCAAAATATTGAATATACCCGTATAACAATAGTTATTGCATATTTGAAATAGTCCGGTTACACCCTGTATATAGACTGCAGGATGACAACTGTTGTTCGGCATGAAAAAAACAAACTTAAGAGGATGTCACACCTCTATATATTTATAGGTATAAGAATATCTAACATATAACGTGGTTTCGGAATTTTTTATGGAGAGAACGGTCATATGATAACGGTTATATGAGTTATATAAGTTATAATAAATAAAGAACTATTGATTGGACATTGAAATATGGACTTATCTACCTACATGTTTTTTTTTTTTTAAAATTGCGTATATTTTTAAAAGTTTAACTCTAGAAAAAAGTTAAACATCATGAAATATTATTACATGCAATAGTATATATTACATTGTAAAATTAGCAAATCTACATTATTTTCAATATTTACTATAATTAAGCTCCTTTCTGGCATTAGGTAATTTAAAAAATATTTTTGCTAACTACTCGTCACTCCTTATTTCAATCATTTGTGCATTTTTATTATTATTTTGTTTTTATATTTATTTGAATTGTATATAATTTAATCTATTTATAATAGGTATGTATTTACAAAATTTCGTATTTTGGCTACACCAGTAATTTAAAATTAGTTAATTAATATTGAAGGTGTAAACAAAGTTTTACTGGAATAAAGACGAAAAAAATCAGATTTTCAAAAGCTGTTGTATAAAAGAAAATATAAACTTGATTTGGGCCCTCGTTCCAATCGGTAGGTATCTAATACCCATTGAATCAATGATAATACTTAATAAAATAATAAATAATAAAAATAATTTTTTTACTTTCTTTAATCGAATTACGCTAATTACATTTGATTATTTCGTGTTGGAGATACAACATAATGGTTGAAATAAATATACGCATTATATAACGGGACAGAGTATCACTCAGTTAAAAGTGTATTATATAACTTAACCATAATTTGAGTTCATCTTATTTTTGGTTAATTATTGGTTAACAATATATATTTTTTTTAAATTCTTTAAACGTTTTCACCCGTTAAACATCCATATACCTATATATATATATATATAGGTATATAGAACAAAATATCCAGAAGAATACCAGCTGACAAAAAGCATAAATCTTCTCTTTATTTTGTTACCAATATCAATATTCAACCACTATTTTATGAAAGTTAAAACAATATGTGTATATATGTTTTTAAAAGAATTTCGACATAAAAAAATAATTAAAAATATATAGGTACTAGCATTAACAATACAGGACTATGCCTGTAAATTAATTTTCAGAATATTGTAGATGAACGCGTCTTATTACTTTAACTGTTCGATAACTTAAAATGTAGTTGAAATTGTCTATATAATGTAACCATTTAAAAAGTGCAGGGTGATTTTTTTTACAGAGAATCTTGAACAATCGAAAATTTATATATATAATTGTATGAGTGAGGATATTATATTTGTTTAGTATGTACTTTGTGGATAAGGTCAAATGACGTCGCACACGTGTTATAGGTATACCTAACCAATAGAAATGACCATATGTCAATACACATACCTGTGTACACTAGAGGAGAGAGGAAAAATCATGTAGGTACGTACGCATGCAACAACCCATTTGTATATCGTATATACCTACAATCTACAAACAATCTTATGGAGTAATTGAGTATTTGAAGGATACTACATAGAGTATTTAGATACTTTTAAAGTACTTCTTCATAAAATTTAAACACTAAAAATTCATCAGTTTTATCAAATTATCCAAAATGTTGGATATACATCTCTACAATATATTGATAAATATAAAAATAATATATGTGTATGTTTTTATATAACATCTATAGTTCTAATATTCTAAAATTACAAAATGGCCCACTTGGAATTTTAAAAATATATTTAAAACATTTAAATTAGGTATAGCGTACAAATTTAAACATTTTTCAAGGAAAAAAACTTTAAAACATTTAATAGACCTAAAAGTTATTGTATTTTTCAAATCTCTGTGGGACACCCTATATATTGTTGAATATATTTTAGTAATCGCATTGTTCAATTTTGAATTTAATTTTAATCCCATTACAAATAAAATAATAATATATTCTTCGTGCGCGTCCGAACATATATAAATATATTATACATACATACTTATATATATATATATATATAATATAAGAACGATTGTTTCATATGCCATGAACTTGTAATAAAATTGACCGGTAACCACTTATTGAATAAACAAACACACACTTTACACTTGCATATTATTATACCGTGGTTATTGATTAGGTATTTATTAAACGTAGGTACCAATACCATAGGCACAAAGGTTAGAAAACTTTGATGACTTGGTACCCTCTCATAAATTGTCAACTCTAAAAATAAATGTTCCTGAGAATCAACAAAAGTACAATCTAATAATATTAGATAAATCAGATAAATATTCTAAATCCGAAAGAACTGAAAAAATTTGTATACATAGTAGAGTATATGAAGTATACATGAACTAAAAATTATCATTATTATATTATTACTAATATATTATAATCAATGATATTATAAATCGATGAATATATTTCCAGCCAGTGGCTCAACTACTCCTAAAATCTTGAGGGGAGGCTTTACCCATAATATTTTCTAAAAAAACGTAAATAAGTTAAAAAATATCAATATCAGTTATATTTGGGGGAGGGGCTATGGATAATTTTAGGGAGACTAAGCTTTCAAAGCCCTCCCCTCTAGTTGCGCTTATGATAACTGCTACATAATATTAACTTAAAACAATAATAATAATATTATATTAGAAAAAAATAGAATGAAATATTATACAATATATTTTATTTTCAATAATTAAATTAATCTTTTTATTAATATCAATCATGTATTATAAATAAATAAATGAAATGTGGGTTATACATATACATAAATAATGGGGTATAATTATTTATTTTTTTACTTTCTTATATAAAAATCAAAATTATATCAAAGATCGAATTAAAAACAAAATATTCACTATTATAATAAATTCAAAATCAAATGTCTTCTAATGTCTGTATATATTTGAATTATACCTAACCGTTTTTAAATTAGTTATTTTTTACTAAATAAATTTGTTTTTTGTTAACAGATGTTGTATAATACCATACAAACATCTAATATAGCTCCTGCAGTCCTTTACCGTTTGATCAATACAAATTGTGATTGCTATCCATTATTTAAAATATTATACATATTATTATATTATATTTAAAACCAAAACGTGGTAATATTACCATACATTTTAACTGTATATGGAATAAACAAGTCGAACATTTATTTTTTTTCTATAATACCTCTTTTTGCTTATAGTTTACATCATATACTTATATGTTAGCTGTGAGCTTTTGACTCGAAGTGTGGTCCATTTAATTACAAAATCTGCATGTATCAAACGTGGCAATATGCCCCACTGTCCATTTAATATATTTTCGAAATTATACTTTTTAGTAAAAAATTGAATATGAGGATACTTTAATTTTTTTTTTAATAACGTAAAAAGTTTGATTATATTATACGAGTAGGTGCTCTTATATATATATTGATAAACCTCTATAAATCTTAGATGGTATTCACTGCAGCAAATATCTGTCACTTAATAATTTAAATACTTTACGATAGTACGACAAATACATACGATAATACGTAATATGTGTACACACATATAATATGTATATAGAAAACGTTACAGAGATTTGTTTTAAAGTATTTTATTTATCCTATAGTTCATATTTTTTTTCCACACTTCTGAAAGAATAATACCTAATTAAATGCTATTATACGATCGGTAATCCATACATAATATGAGTATAAATATTATTGAAACGATGAGATATCGTATTGTGCCTGAAACAGCTATTTTTTACGTCGAAATAATGATATATATACCTACTCTCGAATACTTGAATATTCCTGAAAAGATAAAACAATAAAACACTAGAAAAATACAATTAAAATATAACTCCAATATATACGTGTGTTTATTATTAGTCAAAACGGTACACTGAAAAACTTATAAAATATTAAAACAACTCCAAAATTTTTAACCCCGAAATCCCAAAACATGGAAAAAAAACAAATATAAAAGACCAAACTGACTGCTGGAATCAAAACGGATTTCCAACCACATAAATCGCGAAACTGAAATATTAAAACCAATTTTGATTTATGCACAGATTTTTATACAAAGGTGCCTAGAAAAATAAAATTATAAAACTATGCTGTATGCAGGTTTAGGATTAGGAAATTAAAGAAATTATTTGGAGAATTTTGCTATAATTTAATTAATTATAATTGTTAAATGAGCGTATAACACAGGAATTACATGTGATTTTCTCAAATATATAAACTTGGATAGAGTTATATCATGCTTTTTCAATGTAATAAATTTAATTTTTATTATTATACTGAATATGTGACATTAATTTAAACGTCAGATAGTCTACAGTTGATAATAGTTATTGATACTATTTAAGTGATAAGAATTTGGTGGGAAAAATCAGTGTAAATAGTCATTGATAATCATAATTCATACAAATTACGTTAAATATATTAATTAGGTAGTTAAAGTTTTTAGTATTTTTGAAGAAAAAATTAGCACATGAGTACCAAGAAATAAAATACTATTTGAATATACTATAATTTAATTTAATTTAGGTGAAAAATGGCATACTAAACCACACTATAAATTGCTTGAAAAATACGATTTGATAAAAGGACGTATATCACACACACCAAAATGCATCAAAAAGACAACTGAAAAATAAATTTGTAAAATGGCATATACCACAAATATAATTTTTTATGTAATAATTAAAATACTCCGAATAAATATAAAATTATTTTGAAAAGTTTTACTATAATCATAAATATTTGTAGACACTTAAAAAAAAAAATTACGAACGTATCACATCTAAATTCGAACATTTTTCGAATTAGTTTTTTATTCCCCCTGAACAATTTAAAATTTGTGGTATACGCCCTACTAACAAAATATCATCATGTTTTTGAATAGCGCAATTATTATTATTATTATTTATTAATAGTAAGTAGTGTATATGTGACCATTTCTCTATATACCTACGCACGTGCAGTCTATAATATACTATATAATAATATATTATATATATTATATGAAAACGTTATACTTATATACATACTGTATATATATTTGTGAAACCTATGAATTTAAAATAAATAATAATCGATTATTGAAAAAAAATATACGTAAATTTCGAATTGTTTTTAAAATTTTGAATATGATATAATATTTTCAAAATTTAATCTATAAAACCGGTATTAATAAACGAAGTTATCTTTTATTTGCAACAGGTATACGTTAAGGTTAGGTTTCCAGAAAAAAAACATAGCTATAACCTACACGTACGTGTAGACATATGTAGATAGGTATATAGGTACATCTTTACACATTTCCGAAAATTCTGCTCTCGAAATGAAATATCAAGAAAATATAAATATTTTTTTTCATATATACAAATGAAATAAAATATCTAAGAAAAAAAAAACGACAAAATATCCATTAAAAATCCTACTTTGTAGTTAAATTTCGAAAATCATTTTGGAATTTTATAACAGACAACACATAGTCATACATAAAGTGCATTTAATACTCGATCAACTTCTTAAAAATATAGATAATACACAAATATACCTACTATATTATATTATGTACATACTTATACCTATAATATATGACACGAAAATAATCTCTGTCCTTGATGGATTTATGTGTAGGACGACGTGTGCGGTAGAAACTCGAAAGCAGTTTGTTACACATAATTATAATATTATGTAATTTAACCATTTTTACGTATTGTTCAAATGTACCAAATGTACCAAGAATATGTTTTTTAAAACGTGATTAATTCAGGATTGCAAAGTGCTTAAAATGTTTAAAACATTCAATGTTTATACAGTGTCAAGATTTTTTTAAATTATAAAAATATAAATTTACATAATATTATATAATATTTATATTATAGATTTATAATTTTATAATTATAAAATTTAAAAGCTTTTAATTTGTATATTTAAAAACCATTTTTATTTGTTTTTTTTTATTTTTAAACCCTAAATTAATTATAATACTCAATTTAATAATTTCATTGTCAATACAGCGGTAAACTTCAGAATAAGGTATTCGATATCGATATATCGAATGAAATATTTATTTTCCCAGTCGATTTTTATGAATGTTTTATTTCTAAATTTAACTAGAAGTAATTAAAAATATTTATCTAATATTTTAACTAAACAAATCGATTTTTAACTCAATGGTTTTAGATTTTGAGTGAATCGAGGAATCTATTAGTTTTACAATGATATTTTATTTTTCACTGGAAACAACTTTTTGAGTAAAAGCGAATAGAGTAGAAATTTCGAAATAAAAAGCTTATTTAACAGCAAATTAATTTTAGATGGTACTTTCTAGAGATCATTTTTTGATTTTCTCAGTAGTTTTCTTAAGTGTGAAGGAAAACTACCTTTTATAATAGAAAATTTTATAATTGAAAAAAAAATTTTTATATAGAATATAAAGTAATAGTATTTGTTATAATGTACTCGTATGTATATTATGCCGAGCTCCGCTCAAAATCATTTTATATAGAAGGCAATGATTTATCATTATTTCCAAATTTAATATACGAATATACCTATCCACTACCGGCATCGTACCTACATGACGAGTGAAGTTCTTCCTCCGCTACTTGCCGTCTTTTAAAATATTTTTTATAAGTAATCGAAATCAATAAAAATATTTTAAGTGAAAATAAAAGAAGACTAGTTTTGAGAGACTAAATAAGAACTTCTCTTAAATAGCTTTTGCAGAATAATTAATATTCGATATTATTAATACGTATATAAGTACCTACATTAGAATTTTCATGAGAAGTATTCAGCGTCACAATATGAAATTACAAAATATAATTCATTGATTATTTTCATATGATTATTACTAAATATCTAAATATACTAAAATAAAATAAAAAATACTAAATATACTATAATCTATACACTTATTAATTCCTATATAAACACATGAGTTGACTAAGGATAAAATGAATATATTGTTCGCGATATATATTAATATGTATTAAAAAACAATAGTATTATGCAAATCGGGCAAAACAACTACAAAACATTAGAGTGACAGAATTATTTTCTATAATTATTCCATACGATTTTATATACATATACCGTTATACGTATATACGTTATAGAACGGAAAAACGTACCTACGCAATTTCTATATAATAAACATTTTTAAAAAAAAAAGATCCGTAAGCACTAAACTATGCGAATATATATCGACGGCTAGAGCCAAGATATACAAGAGCGCGACGTAGATTCTCGTGTCCATGAGAGATTACATAAATTATAATATTGTGGGGAATGATCGTAAAACACGAATATTAAGTGCGCATTTGAAGTGGAAATAGATTAATATATTAATAAAATCCACTGGTACAGTATAAATTTACTATCATTGTCATTATAATAAATACATTTATTCAATAAATGAAAACGAAATTATAAAAGCTTTTTGGATATATTTTAATACAAAAAAATGTCAATTTTGGATGAAAACGATAATTTTTAACTCAAATATTGGTGTGGCTGTGTAGACGTGATGGATAATACTTAATAACCGATAACTGTCGCTCATAATAATAAATAAATTAGAATAATTTAATAATATGTAAAACATAAATTTACCTTTGTTTAAACTATAAGTGGTTTTCCGCATAAACTCGACGATAGGCGTTCCTTTTTGTATATCTGTAAAGTAATAGAGACTTTCATTTAGTCATTTTTCTTTTACACTAATTTAATTTATTATTGTAAATATACTATAAATAGGTATAAAATATAATAGTATGTAGTATAATTTGCACACACGTATAATATCATACAAATGTTTGTTACAAACATATATACACGCATACACAATATATAGTACGTATACATTGGCCGTTGTTAATAATAATTAATAATTAATAACATACTTAACGATAAAAATACTAAAATATAATATGAAAACAATAACAATTGATAACGTCATGAAAAAAACTATAGGTACGTTTTTGATCTATGATCGTGAAAAGCATTAATAGCATGTCAAAAGTCATACTAATTGTTCGATAATTCGAGATTCGATAGATGTTGATCATCATACAATCCATCGAAAATGTCTGAACGAATGAATACACTTATATTTTATTGAGATCGAATATTGTCGATCGAACTATTTCTTTTCGTATCGTAATTCATATTGGAACAAACGATTGTTCAAAATTCTTCAATAATACCCCTAGTTTTTATGCACATCTCATATAGTTGCCAAAACAATAGTTGTAATAATAATAATAATAATAAATAATAATTATTAACTCAATCCTTTTTTTAACAAAAATATTAAATAAATAAACAAGTTTGAAAAAAATACCGACCCAAAATAGTCAGGAGAGAAGGTAAAGACGAAGAAAATAAATGTTGTCTATCAGCTGATATAAATTATAGATCAGAGATGGGCAGCAACTCAAAGTAACTATAGAGGGCTAATTTTTGAAACTTAAAATGATTGCGGGCCAGATATAAAGTTGATTTTTTATTATCCTGTGAAACAAATTAATTAATATATTTTATTCCTATGATATTAAGTTTTATTATTGATAATTTCTCTAAGGTACAATTTATCTGGCTATTTTTACTATATTTGAAGTAAATCGTAGTAATAGTATAATAATAGTAATAGTACATTTTTCGATGATAAAAATATCAAAAGACAGTCCGGGCCGGATAAAAAGGGACGGCGGGCCGGGCGTAGCTCACGGGCCACGGGCCGCCAGTTGCCCCCATCCCTGTTATATATATTATATTGAAATTTATGGTACAAATATTATATATTAGGTAGGTATACGCGTATACGTAACAAAATAGTAGTACAATTTCAGCTTACTACGAGTATAATTTTATGTATATTTCTTATAATTCTCGATATGAGTAATAATAATAACAATAATAAAAACTGTCCACGATGTAAAAAAATATCAAAACTATGAAGTCGATTTATGTACATAATCTTACGGAGTTTAAATTCGTAGAAAAATACAATACAATAATACGACGAACTTATTTTCAAATAGCATATACATATTTCTCTAAATGAACACGAAAGACGACAACGTAAACATATTATTATATTATATTCCAATACATATATATTGGCAAATTGCTGTTATACGTATAACTGAATTCAATTTTGATCGTATACTACCATACTTAAAGTTTGTTATTAAATCTAAAAATTCGAAATTTAAAAAAAAAAAATTTAAATCATATCCGTAAAATACACAAACATTTTGATTATAAATATGTAATTTAATGCACACACAAATAAAAAATGAGAAAGAATATATCTGATCTAATCAATTAAAAAAACAAGGCCGTATCTAAGAGGGGGGGGGTACATTAGGTCCAGAGTTCCAGATCCCTCCCGAAATTTATTCAACATAACTAAATATTTTGATATTTTCCATAATACATTTAATGCAAAAAAATACTATAAATTGCACGTTCCGTGTCGCTGAACTTTTTTTTTTAATTATTTAGCATTATAAAAAATAAGTTATACTATAAACATTTGGTACACAAAAAGAATATATATTTTAATTTTTTTATTGATACGTAAAGTTCAAGTTTTATAAATATATATTACATACAGTAGCGACTCGTGGGTCAAATATCTGGTGGTGCACAACCAAAAAATACTACGGATTAATAACAAATATATTATAACAATATTATATTATGTTATTTTTTTCTAAAATGTCGATATAATAGGTAGGTACTGTAATAATGAACGTGATGTCATTCATTTTATTAAGAACATAACTATATTCATATAAAACATAATTCAATTTACCTTATACCTATATAACGTAGATAAGTGATATCCTGAAAACATTTGAAAATGAGTAGATAATAACTGTACCAAACGACAAACATCGTTACGATATACGACCACAGAATAGTTAGATATACATAGTTGGTGGTTCAAACTAGTTTTGTGCATCATGCGATATATTTTTTAACCTGCACGTGAGTAAACAGCGCATCAAACATGCATTTTTCAAGTGTGCGCAACACACAGCGCTGTGATAGCGTCACGACAGTGGCCAAGACCACTATGTGTAATCTATGGCCGTGATTGAGCGGCTACCAACAGCAAACAACAATACAGCGATGCGATGCATGATAAAATGTACATTCACATGTTCACGAGCACACCAATAATAGTAATTATTACTATAACAGCGATAAATAAATAATAATTGTATTTATAAAAACACGCTAATTTACTGAAATTTTGGTCAGTGCACGTGTTCCTGGGCTCCTTAACCCAAGCCGTTACTAATAATATATGTTTTAACTTTTTTTTTTTTAACATCTTTACTACATATTGCGCAAATTTTTTGTTTTATACATAATATAATATATTATACAGGGAATTAATATAATTTAAAAAATACAAATGTTTGATATTTCCGAGCAAAAACCATATAGTTCCAGATTTAATCATTTTGATACACAATAAAGTTAACTTCATACTTTCATTTTTCATCAAAAAATAAAACAAATGTTATAATGTATTACAAATATTCGTACAATATACAAATCAACTATAATTTTGGATTTTTTATATAATAATCTTTGTAGATATTATAATAAAGTTGTACGTCTCTCCTAAAAACTTTTAGAAAATAGAGCTATCTTGTTATTACACTGATGCCTTCAATTTATCAAAGTATAAATTCGTTTTGTTCTTTTTTTCCAAAATTCCAATCAGCGAATTACTTTTTGAATGCAATTTACGACTGGAATAATAATAACAAAACATACCGGAAACATATGAACATACTGATAATCAATAACATATTATAATGATTAATAGTTTATTGTTTCATTGGAAGTATTATTATGATTAGTGTAGGTCGGCGAAGAGGTCATATTGTATTGATAAACCGGCACCGTGAAATCATAATAATATTACTACTGTAAACAGTATATCGATACATCGGCTACTATTGAACTAAACACAATATATATATAGAGTGCAGCAGAAAAATAAGCAGTAGGTTATAAAAGGTTAATAACTCGTTGAAATGCCGTATTTAAACAACTATAGAAATACCATCAGGAGGGAAACGTATGGAACAAACGAGTCAGATCTTATTCTATATATGGCGTAGCATATCCGGTCATTTAGTCTGGTCAAAACTTATTGATAGACATTCAAATAGCCCCTCTCCCCACAAAAAAAAATTTTAATTCAATAATATATGCATGAGCTGTCAAATCAGGTCATTCTAGTTCTAGTCAAGAAATGTCCTCGAATTCCTCAAAATAATACGATTAGGAAACAACTGTAGTCTTATATCAATATTCTGCTAATATAGATTATATATCATATAATTTAATCAATCTTTTTGAAGCCATATGTCTTTACTACAAAGAAAAAAATGGATTCTATATGGAAGAAAATATATATCGATTATATATTTTATCCATTTTCTATAAATTTGTTTACTTTTCCGTAGCAAGTAAAAATCTTAGGAAATTTCGTAACGTTTCTTACTTAGCACTATATTAAGTAATCACTCACACACATTTAATTTATGAATAAATAACGAGAATTAAAATAAAAACGAGTAATAGATATCAATAGGTCATTTTTAAGATGTCATCTTCAAGAATAAAATGTTTTTTTTATACTTACATAGTTACATCTAACAAAAATAGATACTAATGTATTATGCGGTCATGCGGAAAACGAAATTCGAACTACTCATAAACGACTATTCGTAACATAAACGTTTATTCCATGTTACCTATACATTAATAAGTTACTCCTGTTATGAAGTTTTTGTTTAAAATTTAATTATAACAATAAGATTCAACAGTATTCCCCAGTGCAACTCTATAATAATAATGCATGCAAAACGAATATTCTTCCATCTAGCTGTTTTAACAAATATTAAGTTTTACAATATTTTAGTATAATCCGTCTAGTTCATCTGCGCCTTTGGCAACTATTACATTTTTTAATTTATAGAGGTTATTAAAAGTGCAGAAGCACAGATATGTAGGCTACATAGGTACTTTTTTTGAGGTTATCTCTATGAAATACTCCCGGCAAAATACTGATTATCCAATAAAACCTACGATAATTTAAAAATTAACATTGTTCAATTAATATTTTTGAACCCTTGATCCGGACTCAATTTGTGACGTCACCGAGGGCACAGACAAACCAGATGGGTTATAACTAATGTAATACTTAGGGTCGGACTGGCCTGGGCCGCTAGTCCGTGATCTCGGACTGGGCCAGCCGTTTGCTCATATTTAAATAATAACATTACTATTAATTAATAGTAGAGATCAACCCAAATTGTCCATTTTTTTTTAATTCAAATTTTAAATTTTATTCGAAACCAAAAACTTAGGTACATTTCGTGTTTAAATTTAAAATTA
The DNA here is from genome assembly GCA_025469235.1 of Pemphigus obesinymphae. Lineage (NCBI taxonomy): Eukaryota > Metazoa > Arthropoda > Insecta > Hemiptera > Aphididae > Pemphigus > Pemphigus obesinymphae. The sequence continues at coordinate 63,824 of JAIPRL010000997.1, read as the reverse complement.
GTTTTCAAATAAACTATGACAATAATTTGTGTTTTGTGTCTTCATAACCATTATTCTTGTTTTGCTTTTATGTATTTCTATTCAATTTTATATTTTTTTTTTTGACGATCAAAAAATTCTATTTTATTTTAAAATTTACCTTATTTATCTATAACTATTTATCACTGATCACGACTCTTCAAAATGAATCCATGTTTAAGTTTTTTATGAATTTTTGAGCTAAACTATTGAGATCTAAGCCCTGATATATTATAAGTTATAATTTATAACAAATCATTAAACTCGCTTACAAACCATCTCGGTCATCACAGTAAAAAAAGATAAGTAATCAATCTAGTCTCTAAGGGTGTTTAAATTTATCATTTTCGATTATTTTGTACTTAGTGGAACGATTGGTAATTTTTTTTATTTCATTTTGATTTTGATTTTGATTTGAATTTTATTTGATCATTTGATCGGACTGGGCTTTTTGATGCCAGTTCAACACTAATACCAGTACTTGACACCAGTAGAACGAAGCCCTGAGTCTGATCCAAATTCTTCCGTAATAAATGTGTGTGTATTATAGCATGACTTGTCAAACCTAATATTCACCTAGGATACACTTTTTTCCTTATCACATATAGAATTATTAGTTATTACGTTATACATTGCACTAACTAAGATATATATATATAATATAGGCATATAGCACGGCTTTAGATAGAATGGTTACACAATGACATGTGATAAGACGTCCTTTATAGATTCTTCCCAAAACCATCAAAAACTCACGTCATTGCAGCGCTATCTATTTTATAATATAGTTTCACAGGAAATAAAAGCCTATAGTAGTGTAATAATCTGCCACAAGGGCGCTAGTATGAGCTGAGAAAACTGATATCATCAGAGAACTTTTTTGTCCGGATTTCACCATGAGTTAACATAGGTCGTTGTGTAACCATTATATCTAAAGCCATAGTACATATAAAACTAGACAGTGGACACGTATGTTGAGAACATTTCCCCAAAAATATATACATTGGCTGTTTGTGGGGGTTATTTAAACTTTTTGCTATAGACAGCGCTACCTACATTCATTTCTAAACACTACACATTATACTAATAAAAAATGTGGACATATATGTAGTATTTATAAATTAATGTAGGTAGGCCAGTGTAGCAAAGTTAAAATACTTCCCGCAAACTACCACTATATATTTTTAGAGAAATACACTGCACACGATCATACCGTGTCGATTCCTTTATATCCTAGTTCGTGATACATTGTCGGAGTGTTTCAATATAGATAAAAGGTGAAAAATATACATTTGTTGACGCATTCCGTTTAGTTAATAGGTATGTCTATGGATAATAGAACATTACAAAAAAGCCATCAAATCTTTATAATCTTTATCCTTGTAAAAAATAGAATCTAAATGGTGTCTTATCACTTATATTATCGCTCATATTTTTATATTTTTTACAATTTCAAAAAGTTTTTGTATACACATAGGTACATTTCAATATTTATAATTCATACTAAAACTGGAACCTCTTTTCTGTAACTTTAAAAGCCATAACCGAAAAAGTAAACCTTCAAAAATACCCAAACTATAATTTAAATCATTAAATAACCATATATATAACAGGCCTACGTCACTCTCCCCTATTCTATTGATTTCAACGGAAACGATCCTATGACCTTGAAACATATGGTGAGCTGCCATGTTGGGTTTATTTTGAATCATGTGTCTCTAATGTGCCAAAAAATTTGATACTAAACAAATTTATATGATAAAGATTATTTTGCGTCGTGATAACCACACTTTGATTAGCCAGAGGGCAGTGGAGAAACGTAAACAAATAACATAACAAATAAAATATGAATATCGTTTCTAATATCATGGGTGTACAGAAGAATTTTGAACATTACTTCAGATATCAAACGGCTGGTACACCACATTTTCTTATCAATAGAATTTACGCTTCAGTATTCTTCTGTGGATATAATAAGAAACTTGCAAGCATTGGTAACGGAAATACGTTTGACATTCTGGTGGAATTAGAAATTAGAATCGTCTATTAGAGTGAAAAGTAGACATTTTCAATGATGCAAAAGAGATCGATGACATGTGCACAAGAGTACACTTTTTACTACGGTTTACTAACAGTTAACGTTAACACTATAATGAGCAATGAGCATGTACATAAGTACAAAGAAGTGCAACGAAAGAATAATAAATTCATAAATTGCCTATATAATACTCTTAAAATCGTGTGATCATTTAATGAAAAAATGGAATTGAGTCCACAAATTTTAATTTTTTTTTATACTCAATCGATTAATATTTTAAGTAAATATAACATACTTAATTGATTATTTTTATCAAACTATTTAAAATCGCTATAATAATTTTTTACAATTGCAAATAATATATTGTGTAATACGAGAGCACTTGTACATTGCAATAATTCTATACATACCTATAACTATATAAGATTGTTTGTACCTATATATCGAGTTCAATTTATCTATTCATAATACATATATAATATATGTATACAGACTTATAAAAGAAATTCAAACAAAAATAATATATTATCTTACTTGTCTTGAAACCCGATAAATTATTAATAAATCATAAAAAAAATGGTCATATATCAATCGTACGTATATAGATATAACTGTATAATATATTTCTTCTATTTACTTTGCAAATTATACCGTATTATATATCTTTTGATTTTTTGCTAATATATTATTATTGCTTTAAGTACATTAATAAAAACTGTTATTATGTTTCTATGAGGGAATTGTTACAATAATACGTAAAAGTGCATCACTTAAATGATAAGTGGACAATTGTAGAAAATCTATAGAATTTTTAAACTTGAATGTAGGTACTCCATCAGTGACGGGTAGATAAAAAGAAGGAGAGCAATAATTGCTTCTCACGTTTAGTTATTAAACTTTAAATTATTAATTTAAAAATACGAAAAAAATTTTTTTAATAAAATGAGAAATTTTTAAAGAAATGTCCCCTCTTTATTTGGGCGATTAAAAACTGTTTTCCAAGTATAAAATGACTATTTTACAAGACAAATTTACAACGAAGATTCCAATAATATAACCATATATGTGCATATACATTGATCGTATTACACTTTATACCGGGTATACGCAATATATTATAGCTTATTAAATTTAATTATGTCAACACAGTGGCGATAGTGTCATCTAAACCGGTATTGTACACCGCGGTTGTCATTATGTGAATATGTCCATACCACTAGACATGTATCCTACCGGATAAAATAAAAAATAAAGAAAGGTTATAAAATCAAATATAATTTACAAACTAAAATGGCTTTAATAATGAAAAAAAATATACTTGATATATTTTCAACAAAATATACGTCATAATATTATGTAAACCGTATACATATAATAAGATAACGAAAATGTAGGTATATAATTAAAGAATAATTTTAAAAATATTGAGAGGGTAAACTATAAAATCACCTATATATATATATTCAACTATATAACCATGGTATAAAATGAATCTAGATTAGAGTTTAAGACAGAATTGTTTGTTTTTTCTATACAACTTGTTATTTCATGTTCTGCAGTTCTAACCAACTTCCAATAGGTCGCTTTAACTCTTATTTAACAAGACAGCTATTTATTTGGAACAAGTCTAATTTACTACCCTAATCAAAAATATTAATTTTTTTTTTTAATCAATAGTATTTTATATTATATTGATTCCAAATATGTAAAAATAAAATTGTGGAAACAAATGGTTGATTGAAAAGTTATAGCAATCTAAAATGATTTTTGTACTATTAAAAACGGTATATTTTATATTACGATTTTGTATAAAGTGTCGTGTTTTAACAGTTATATCTACATACGTACGATTGATATATGATCATTTTTTTTATGATTTTTAATAATTTATCGCGTTTTCAAGACAAGTATGATAATATATTATTTTTGTTTGGGTTTCTTTTTTAGGTCTGCATATATATATTATATATGTATTATGAATAGATAAATTGAACTCGATATATACACACAATCTTATATAGTTATAGGTATGTATAGAATTATTATATAAAACTAATTAAAATGTAAAAATAATTTAGCAAATCGGGGGATATTTTCGATTTAATTTACGAAATTCACGAGCGTAGCGAGTGAATGTAATTGGTCGAAGGAAGGGTAGCGATCGCGGCCCGTACTCCCATCTATTTTCTCTAAAATACCTACTTCAATTTCAACTTTCAAGTTATTACTTAAAAAAAATATTCGCGGATTTGTTAAAAAACTTTTTTAGAAAATCGCAAAGTAAAATCTATCGTTTTTGATAATACAAAAATTATTTAAAATTGCTATAACTTTATAACCATTTGTTTCTAGAATTTTATTTTTACATATTTGAAATCAATATTTAAAATACTATCGATTATATAAAAAAAAATTGAAATTTACGCACAAGGTGGTAAACTAGACCTAAGTCGTTTATTTTTTCATATAACTTTTATTATTATTAATTACATTGTTTACAGACTTTGGATAAAATCGTTTTTATTTTACAAACAACGAACAATATCAGTCAACCATTTATAGATACAAAAATTATATATACTATACATAGAATATATTTATACACACCTACAATACACATGTACCTATGAAAAAAAAAAATTGGAATCCACTTGTAAAACTTGGAATATATATTACATTGTACTTGGATGTTCGAGAAAGTATATAAAATATTTATTTTAAAATAATTAAATACATTACTCACAATGGAATCTCGACAGAGATAAAACGTTTGACTAGAAGAATGAAACTATACGAGAAAATGGCACATAAAGTTCTTGTATTAGTATAACGATTAAGAAAGACCTAACTTCCCGGAAAAACTTAGAAAAATAATAATATTTCCCGCCATTAAAAACTTTTCTAGACCATTAAATATAGCTAAATACTTATTGGTTTTTTCCAGATCAAATGATTCGGTATAGAAAGACTATAGTATACTCCAATGATTTTTTTTTTTCGTGTGAAACAACTAAATGTGAAAATCTAACGCTATTTTTTTAATGCCTATAATCTAGGCAGTATCGTAGTTTTAATTAGTTTGCGTGTTTGTAAATCTCCAATTAAAACGTAAATATAGTTATTAAAATGCATCGTATTAGATAAAATCGTAAATTTTAATTAATTTTATCCAGGAGTTTGAACCTTAAAGTTTCTCAGTTTCGATTTCTGTTCTGATTTTATAAAAATAATATTTAAAGGTTTTAGTTTTTATACTTTAAGGGTAGTTCAGGTTAAAACAGGCTTTTAAATAGAATCTAAATTTCCGGGAAAATCTAACGAATTATAATATAAAAGGATCGATAAGAGTTTGGGTTTCTTATTTAGAGATTCTTCATATTATTAAAATTTTAGATTACTGTTTCGGTACTTCAATTATTTTAGTATAATAACCAGTTTCCAGGCAGACTGGCTGAAGTGAGTACAGAGTAGATATAAAAATTTGCTCTAAATTAATATATAGCATTCTATTTACCATTTATTTACTATTTATAACTTCTATTTACTAGTCCACACCAACCAGTTTCAAAACCGGATCTTCTAAAGTCAGTTCCTACCACTGATTTCATTTAAATCTATATGAAAATAATAATAGTTTCGAGGTTCTTCCGATTATCTTAAGTATAGGCACGTAATTCAGGGAAACTTGAATTGAAGATGGACATTTCACCGAAAGATAAAACATTTTCTAGACCGAGAAACTGCAGTTTTTTCGTCCGCTGTCAGTCCGAACCACGGACGTATTATACAGGACAGGACAATCGTCGTTATCAATTTGAAATTAATGACACAAATTGGGGCTATCCAGCGTACGCCATGCTATCTAGTAGCAAGTTTATCACATCATATTCAAGAAATTAAATTTAAAAATAATTATTTGTAATTCCTACGTTCTGGTCACGGACATACACGTTCGTATATTATGGATCTGATGTTAATTAATTATTATAAATACATATAATATATTACACTTATATTTATTACACATTTATAATTTTTAAAAACTTGTCTTTATGACTTTATTAATATGATGTAGAAACTTTTATTTAATAAACATGTGATTATTACCTATATAAGTTCCTTTTCCCTCCAAAAATACCCAATGTATAGAAATAATAATATAGTATAGATATAATGTAGGAAATCACAAGTATTATAATTATTTATTATTTATTGATGAGAATGAAACAGTATACTAAGCTTTAAAATATCAATACTATAAACATAATACAACCAAGAGAAAAATATCAAAACTCACTTTGACTTGAACCTCATGATAAGTTGTAAAAATATAATAGTTTAAATAATACTTAATAGTAATAATAATATATCCTGTGTTTGTATAATTACCTATATTTTATTAGATACATTCCTAATTCCCATCATAGTATTCATTATACTATGATTCCAATGGTCCGTGATGCATACTAATCGCGAATTAAATATTAATGTTCTATGATATTATTATATTAATATCATGACGAAATAAATTTATTAATTATTTCGTCATGATTAGATAATATTATAGAATAAATATAGGTACATATTGTAATTTGTAATAATAGATTGTAACTACCTGTTATCAAAACTAATAATAATGATTTAAACTTTTGGATCGGTTTTGTTCAAAAATTAGCATACGCAAAATTATATCAGTTTTGTATTACTAGATAGCGCGTCATATGATGTGATGCCCACAATCGTGAATACGTTACTCTTATTTTTTTATAAATATGTATACCTTTACCCTTATACCCTATAATATGTATACTCTTAAATATGTATACCTACGTATCGGGCGTACAGTGTCCAGTCCTATGGTCCGAACGGTTTTTTTTTTTCTAACCCCCACACGGCGTTTTTCTCGCCGTTGAGTCCGAGTGGCTACTGTTTGCACAATAGTCGGGAGTACGATAAATGAATTCTGATTTTCACGTGCCTAGCTGTGATTTTTCAAATCATTTGCAAATAAAAAGTGGCGTGGCCCTAACCAACTTACACGGAACAAAATAATTGCATTGATTTTATTTTTAATACTCATACTTTTACAATAACTTTATAATAGTTTATTGATTCTGAACGACAGTATTTTTATTATTCTTCGTCGCTACTGTGTTTATAAGTGTTTATTAAGAGGACTGGTCGTTCTGAATAGGTAATTTTTAAGAAATATTTTGAAAAATGATAATTTAACAATAAAAAAAAAAAATGTTAAAATTCATTCATTATATATCTAAAAAAAAATCCCATATTCATATCACATTTTATTGTTGTGTAATTATAACATTTGTTCAAAAACATGTTTAAGAAAAACAAACAAAACGGAATTTTAAATGATTTTAAAGTTTACACCTACGATAAAATATATAAAGGATAATAATTTGGAGACGACCTCATCGGTGTTTTACGGTACTTTAATTATATTGTTCAATATTGTATGTACAAAAAATCTCATTTTTTAACTTTTTTGCAAAACACCAATGAGATCGTCTCCAAAATATTGTTCTTTATAATATACTAGCTAACCCGGCAATGCTTTGCTATTGCTAGATTTTTGCCCGTGAAAATAAGAATATCGACTTAAAAACCCTTCAAATTTCATGTTTTTTTTTTTGTTGTTGAACATACTAATATTTATTAAACGAAAAAAAAAGTAAAGTAAATAAAAGTATTCTAGTGAACATAAATTCACCGAGAAAATACATCATTCAATTTAATACCCTAATTTACATTGCTGTCGAATAAAAGGAAAGAAAGAAAAAATGTTTTTCAATGGAAATTGTTTTTAATTGTAAATTTAATGAATAGACTATATTTCTTTTGTTTCTCCGTTTTCTACATAAACATAAAGATCAGATTGTGTACCGATTCTGAAGCATGTGATTCTTATATGCCCCATGATCATCTGGCCGCTATGGTGTGGCAAGACGTAATTCTAAACTTACGAACGGGCAGTCTATTATCAAATGTGTATGTTTTTTGTGTATAGATCATAAATATGTGACATATTTTAAAACAAATGAGTGAAAATAGTAATATGCGTAAGTGAAAAATAGTAATAATAAATATAGTTTTTGTCGAATATAGGTAACTGTTTTTATTTAAACCTCGAGAAGCATTTAGAATTTCTTGTACTCGTGGGAACTTCGAGATAAAAAGTATATAAAAACCCTCATAAATGTTGAAATGCAACATTGTAAAAATTTAAAGTTAATTCATCGACTATACTTTTTGAGTTTTGTGGACAAACATAAAAAATAAAAAATAATTTTAAAAAAATTTAAAATTTAAAATGTTTTTTAATTTTAAAAATATTGGTATGAGTGAAATTTTGGGACTATATGTTATGATATGCAAAAAATCTTAAACAATTTAAAAAAAATTTCGTCAAAAAAAAAAATTTCCTAGAACCCGATTGCAGTGTCATCTACCGGGTCCAATTGTGAATCTAAACCATCCAGGGACTCACTCAAATATACACAAAAAATGTCATCAAAATCGGTCCAGCCGTTTAGGAGGTGTATTAACAAAACAAAAAAAATTATTCAATCAGTCAAGCTATTTTTGAGTTTTAAAGACTAATGAACAGCAATTAATTTATATATTATGATATAGAAAATTATAATTATTATCCTAAAAATGTATATAGGTATATTCATTTTACAATAAGTATTTTAACTCTAAAATAATTCTAATAGGTAATTTGGTTTGTTTTTCATGGGTATATTTTTACTACTGGAAATCCATGGTGTGCCATACTTTTAATAAAATTAATAATATAATAATTCTTATATTAATCATTGGTCTATTAACTACTATTGTTGTATGATGGTCGTATATATTATCGGCTTTGAACTCGTGGCTCCTGTGATAACTACCGCTGTAAGTAGGTAAACACGAATATTTTAAGTATACGATAATAATATTCACAGGTTTATACCTACGTATATTTAAAATTAGATATATATGGAGACCCATCGCGTGATTATTGGCCAATCGTATGTGTATATTATGATATGATGACTATATCAAAAACTATATCTACAAAGAATTAGAATTATTTTATTATTGAGAATGCTCATCCCACTTTTAACTGTATAATGCGTAAATTAAAATTTTTTTGTACAATTTAAAGCATTAATAACACTACATTTTTATGAAATAATTAATTTTCATCTGGGTGATTATTTTAGTTTTCTTAAATGGCAATTTAAAAAAGTTATAATATAATTTTATATTGTGAAAACAAATATTCTCTTTAAAATTATTAAATTTTTATAAAAAATTATTTATTTCATAAAAATGTAGTATTATTAATACTATAAATTTTACATGAAATAAATTTTAAATGTGTTCATTATTCAAGGTTAAAAGTAGGGTAATCATGCTTAAATTATCACTCTGTATACACATTATACATATATAATTATATATGGAACGCTTAAAATTATATAGGGACATTAGTTCTCCCATGAATTTTTTCCCACTTTAAGCCCTGCTTACATACATTATAGGTAGGTATATATTTTAATTTAGTCTGTTGAGTTATTTTTGATTCAGTAAAAATATATAAAATTATCTCTGTTTTAAGTAAATAAACATTGTTGTTTTACTACAATGTATCGAAAAAACCAATGTTCAACAATTTTTTTCCCACCTCTACTTATAAATTATGAACAACCAGAATATTAATTATATCATTTTGCGGTTATTTTAACAAAATGTAGCATTATCTACTACTAGCGCTCTATCCGTGTGGCGAAAATATGAACTAGTGACCGTAACACTTTATAACCACTCGGGAGGCTAACCTATATATTTTAAACCATAGAGTAATATAGAAGCGGAGTTGTGTATCTTTACTATACAATTCAGTTGAGGTCGGTAAACCGTGGATAGATACAGCATGGTCTTTTTTCATAAAAAAAAAAAATACCGTATAATTATTTGTAAAAAGAATTGCCTGTTATAATGTTATATGCACGATTTAAAATATAGAGGTTACTCAACGAGGATTTATTTTTGATGCACGAAGTATATCACTGATTAATGCATGTGAGAAATACACCTAGTGCTCAAGCGGCCATTAATGTAGTTAAATATTTTATTTCATGACAACATTTTATTATCTATAATAATTGCACATTAGATAGTAGATACCTACAGCGATTTGAGATAAAAAAAATTATATAGACACAATATTTTATTATTATTTAACTAGATAATCTATGTACTCGTAATTCGTATTATAATATTTACATTTTAACCAATGGTAGTATGGTTGTTATACAGAAGAAATCATGTATTATAAAAAATAGTTTGTTACAAAATAAAACCTCATCACAAATACCAGAAATATCAACTGGGAAAATTAATGGTATGGCTCCTTTTTTTAACCTCGGTTTTTTCAAATAAATCTAAACTTAAAAATAAATATCCATAAAATTTTAGTACCTATTTTCTTGATTTAATAAAGTATTTTTATATTTTGAAAGTTATCAAAGTTAAAATAGATACAAGTTTGTATTATTGAATAAAAGTCAAAAAGAGCACACAGTAGGTAAGTTATTTCCTTCTAAATCTAATGAACTCCTTACCAAATATTGACTACAACCTTCATCAGATGTCCAAGTTGAAGTTATATCACTTAAAGAGTTAAAATGATTGGCACAAACTCTGGAAAGCCTACTTAACTTAATGCCAATATTTTTTTTCCAGTCGTTAAGCATATTTTGTGAGACACTTATTGGACACCATAATTTACTTTATAGTAAATTAATTAATAGGAACTTCATTAGCTTATGAGAAATATAAAATATAAAAATGTTATGTTATATACGATTCCTAATAAAAAGTTCGTATTTTTATTTTAAACGAACTTAAAAAAATTAACATATACATTTAAATTAACCAATTTTAAATAAAAATATGTGATTTATATTTATATAAAATATAAGTATTTTTTTAAACATCCATAAAATATAATATATAGAATATAAACCATATAAATACATATGAGATACAAATATATATAATACTTTTATATTATTTTATATATATATTTTATATTATTATTTTATATTCTTTGCGCTTAAAGGTGTAAAAATATAATTTGCTTTTTTTAGACTTAGTAGATCTAAACTTAATAGTACGTCGTATTAATTTTAAGGGGTTCTGTATAGGCACATTTCAAGACGCTTTAATAAAAAATATCCAATAACTTAAAACTATTTAGATTATGTTTAAAGTAATTATAAAGTAATTTAAAAATATTCTTGTGTCAATATAATTTTTATTATATCACGATACTTGTTAAAAAAAAAAAATAATAAAAATAAAAAAAAAAACGTAGGAATTTTTCATTTTTATCAACTCACGAATATCGTAGAAAATGAAATGAAAAATTAATTATAAAGAACAATATTATCTAGAGCCCTGTGTAACCAAACATTATATGTGCATTTTTGCACCTTTTATGTGTCGTTAAAAATCAAAACTTTTGATTTTTTAGATTACTATAAATCTTGTAAATAGGAATATAATGAAAAAAGGCTACACGTAGTGTAAATAATGTTGTTAGTTATAATTCGTTTTCTTACTTCTTATTTCCAACATTTTGGTAAGTTGATTAAAATGAAAAATGCTAATGCAAGTTTTTCATTAAAAATGTGTAGGTACGACGTAGCATGACTACAAAAAAACAAACAAAATTACCTCTTAAAAAGATTTTAGAGTTCAAACTCCTATATTCAAATTTGTAGAAAACAATATTTTGAAGACAAACTTATAGGGATTTTGCAAAATATAATCAACAAAGAAGTTACAGCGAATTAAAATACAAAAAAAAAAATGTATTTTTGTACATTCGATATTGTGTTATAGAATAAGAGAGTGATGAAAAAAAACTTATGAGATCATATTCGAAAAATTTTTTTATGAATATTTTACATTATTATAGGTTATTTAATTCAAATTTTTAAATCTATTTTATTGTTTGTTTTTCATAAACGTATTTTTGAACAAATATCGTGATTACACAACAATAAAAAGTGGTACGGACTATTTTTAAATTACATTTAAAACATATTTAAATATTTTTAAATTGTTGGATTTTCATTATTCATGAAATTTCATAAAAATTACCTATACAGATCTCCTTAAAAATGGCCAAACTGACAATCCTCTTAAATTAAAATATATGCCTACCTATACAAATATTGACTAAATATATTTTATAAAAACAACTATGGGTACATATATATATAAATAAAATTTTCTTATTTTTATCTACCTACAAATTTTTCAAGTATCCATTCAATAAAAATCAATACATTAGCTCAATTGCCTGTGGTCAAGTGTCGGGACAACACCTTATCCTTGACTACAGTCATCATTGGCCGAAAGGTGCGTCCTGCCTTTAAAAATAACTACGCAAACGACCTCCGCCACATGGCAGAACAAATATATTGGATTGAAATATTTAGATATAGATATAAACGAATAAATATTAATAATTTTAGTATATAAAAAGGTAAGGACTATAAGGATCAAATATATCGACTTTTGTATTTATACTTAGCTTCAATATGATGTGAAATGACGATATATTGTCAGAAAATAAATTTGAAAATTAAAGGTTTTACATCACGTGATGTTATCGGGAATTGATGTTGCGTCATACACATTTTTATTCTTTTATATACAATATATATATATTTTTTATGACCGCCGTTTTAACCGCCGCTCAAGGACGTGTTGCAGGGTAGAGGAAAATTACGTTATAGCACCGAATTTAGGGTCGTTGCACGCTCTGATCATAGACCGCCGGTGGTGATCGAAGAAAGGGTTGTTTTATAAGAATGAATGTACGTTCACCACCACACCATCATATTTTTCCTAATCCTCCCCACCGGTGTATAGCTGCGTGGGGGTCCAACCAAATAGTACGAAAAACAAAATACCAAATCGAATTTAAAATATGTATACAGAAATGTATACATATAATATATATACATAATAATAATAATTTATTATAATATATAAATAATAACGAAATTCAAAATTAATATCGTCGAAAAAGAACAATATTAATTCTTTTACAATCGCTATTCCTACAATATAATCGATTTTTTTTTTTCACACATACTCCTATAAACGTTTTGGACATTTTGATCGTTTAAAAAGAACTCGGAAATTTCGCACACAAATTACCAAAAATATTATCCCATTTCACAAAAAATTATTGAATTGTCGTGTAGGTGTTAGAATTCGCGCATAATTTGTAAGGGATTGTCAAAATGTATTTTATTTACCGTAATTGTAGCACATAGTACCTATAACGGCATCAGGTAAAAAAGTCGTTCATGCGTAGGACTTTTTACGGTATGTCGGCCCACATCATGAAGCAGTGGCAAGACTCAAGGGAATCATATTTTACATACTTTATGTACGTTTCGAAAATATAAAAATAATAATAATAATAAATATCAGCAAAATAAAAATATGATAACTTCAAATAGGTACAACATTATAATATTATCGTCACATTTTCATTAATTATCCTATTAATAATTTAAATCTGTATCAAAAAATATCGTCGTGATCGTCGAATTTTTAATTGTCGCAGTTATACTACTACAAATCAATAGGTACCTATACAATTTTTTTAAATTAATTGGTAATCTTTAAAAATCTCTTATAAGCTCTGATATTTTTGGTAATTTTAGATGTTATTGTATATGATAAGTCATGACTTATTCTACAGTTATACTAAAAATTGAATGCTTAAAGGTTTGGTAATTAATTTAAATTATTTTTTTTTTATCAATTTTTATGGTTTTTTTAGTGTTCAAATTTCTAATAATACCTCCTACATTTTTTTCCTAACTTTAATTTAATGAAATGGTAATTTTCGTAGGAAATTGTTTGTAATTTTTACATCAATTTCAGGTAATCTCAAGTAATCTACGGAAATCACAAATTTAGTGTACAAAATGTTCAATAGTGATAAAAAAATAAAATGACGTTTAATTTAAAAAGTCCTCATGTATTCGTGTACCTACATACATTTTTTTAAGTCATACACAATTTTGTTTAACCCCTTTGAAGATTACTCTTATAATCTTGTCTATCCTGCAGTGCAATTTCTCGACCACTGTCAGGATAAGAACCTTAATGAATTCAGTTATTGGTTTCTATATATATACCTACATAATAATACAATATAATGCCATCTGTAAACGTGTCTACTACTCGGCGCCAGTATATACAAAGAAAATAAAAAATATTAAGAAAGAAAAGAAAACCCGTTTTTTGCGCATCAAGGAATGTTGTAGGTACTCGCAGTACTTAACAGTCTTCTTCGTGTACCTATACTATGGGTGATATAATATTACAAGTCACAATAATGCACGAAGGTCACGAATATTCTCTTGAAAAATTGAAATAGCAGGTACATACCAGTACCACACATCTTTACTATACCAAGTTACTGGTTAGATTCAATTTATTTAATGAATTAATATATAGGTACCTAACTAATAATAATAACTATAATAGGTAACTGATAAGTAATTATAATAGGGTATAGGGATATCTATAAAAAAATAACAAAAAAAAAAACACAATAACGACGTGTATATTATACTATTTTGACAATATATCATCAGGTGGTATAAAAAACGTCCGTTGAATAGAAACGATCTACAATACACGTGGGAATGTAGATGGCGAATATTTCTCGTGAAATATCGTTCGGCATAAAGACTATTAAATAAATATTATATGAATAAACGACGATTTATACGGTTTTTCAAATGTAGTATTAATATTATACAGTATATTAGAGTTCAAAGATGCATTCATAGTAGATACTTATTTAGTATGCTTTTTAAACTTGAATTTTTAAAGTATTATGAGGGGTAACCCTCTTTTGGAAATTTCATATACCAGATACCAGTGATTACCATATTATATTAAATTAAAAGTTTCTTTGTTAATTACTATTTACATTTGGGTATTTATTAAATAATAAAGAATATTTTAGTAAAAAAATACAAAAACCATTTATTACAAATTTTAACATTATAGAATTACTAATTATAATTATTCCAGAAAAATGAAATTATAAAAATGCTATAAATAATAATAATTCATTTTTCAATTGCCTACAGAGTATGAAAAATATCCAATGATTTCTAAAAATTATCAAATATAACAAGAGATTTACAAACATATCCAGACATTAACAGAGTTTTCCCAAAATTTCAAAAGATTACCAGAGATTTTCAAGTACCTACCTATACGGATTTCCAGATGTAATTTATATCCCCCTCCCCCACTATAATTTTAAATAATTTTAAATTTTTGTATAAAGACTAAAATATAATTATAAAGACGAAGTTTGTATATAAATTTTTTATTGTAAAATATTTCAAATAAGTACCTATATATATTATATATCAACACTATTAGGGGTAGATATATTTAAAATACAGTTTTAAAAATATTTTTACAAAACTAGTAATATAATAGTATTCAATTATCAAATGGGTAAAGGCAGTGGCGACTCGTGGGCTTTGAAAATGGGAGGGCGATTAAAAATTATTAATTTTTGAAAAGTATAAAATACAATAATAATTATGTGCCTACCAATTTAAAATTTATTAAATCAAAATTAATACCATATAGAAAAACAAAAATTTAAATGCGTTTTACAAAAAACGAAAATTATAAAATAGGTGATAAAACTAATTCTTAAACGTTTTATACACAAAATTTAACTGTCGTATCTTTCATTTCACTAAACAGGTATTCCAAGTTGTTTTCAATTTTTTGTTAAGGGGATTGGAAGCGGCGATTGTTTGTCTCTATCACACACGTAACATAGCAATTTAAACCATTTCTATTTTCAACGTACCGATGGATCTAGTTATGCGATAAGGATTGTAAATAAATGATTTGAATTTGTCGTAACGTCTACTTTAGATCGACTTTCCCACATTTTTGATTTTTCTTAAAACCGCCAAAAATTAAGTTAATATATTCGGACATTTAAAAATTTTAAATAAACATTTTTAATTTTTGCGAAAATCAAGGGAAAAAAATTTAAAAAGTGGGAAAGTCGTTCTTAAGTAGTATTCACCCGATCAGGGGTTCAAAAATATTAATTGAACAATGTGTCATACCTAGAATCTTAATAACCCCTACAAATTTAAAAATGTAACGGTCTCAAGGGCGCAGATGAACTGGACGGGTTATACTAACCTATTAAATTCATTTTTTTCACTCGTTTCGCAAAAATACCCACATATACATAAGTGATACCATATAAAATGCACGTGATATTCTAAACATAATATTCTCTCGTTTATCTAGTTTCGGCAATATTAGAATACTATATGTAATTATTTCGAAAGTCAATTATTATACACAAAAAAAATCATTATATTTTCATTAATTAAACTCGCCCCTCTAGTAAAAAAAAACGTATAATTAATATTTAAACACATTAACTTATTACCATCCACATGGCACTTACCTACTCTATATACCAATGTATATTATTATATAAATATACACAAGTATAAAGAACGAATAAATTATCGATTTGCTATTGACCCGGTGACCAACGAAAGTAGGTAGGTATACCCCCACCCAATAATTTTTCCACTGCATGTCCAGTACATTACAGTAATAATACAATGATTAGTTATTATTATTATTAGGCATTGATTTAGAGTAGGGGGTATATATTATTTAATATAATGTTTTTAAGTTTTATAAAAATTTTTTAATAATATGTTCACTAAAATTTGTTTATTTAATTTTAAAATATAATATATTTATAGGTAGGTACTACATTCAATATATATATATACTATTTGTTATTATCCGATATCGAACGATAACAATATTTCATTTACGAATATACGTAATTACTAATTTCATTAGGAATATATTTACAAAATGTATATATTATTTTATTACCTATTTATAATAAATTAGATATGTAGGTATGTTATTATTTATATAAAAAATACTCATTAAACTGATATTATTTGTTTTTTTCGATGTTCTGCAAACTGCAGTAGTACATAAATTCTAATTATACCTATACTACTTACATATATAGGTATGTAATATGTATAATGTATATGACGTATAATATATTTAATGAAAATAATATAAAAACACTGATAGATAGATCATTAGCCTATTTTAGTATATTTCAGGTATAGGTATGGTATAGATTATAATATATATTATATATATCTTGATATATCAAATTGGATCTTGGAATTTCCATGAATTAACACGGTGTTAAACTTGCTGGATTTAAAATGTGAATTTGTCATGAAGTACACTTTACATCGATTTCCTCACAATTTTCGCTAAAATTAAGTTAAAACATTTGGACAACTACAAATTTATACATGAAATTTTCATGGTTAAAATTTAAAATGTGGGAGAGTCATGAAGAAGATTTCACAACAAATTGAAATCAGTTTTCAGATTCCTTATCGTATCTTTAGATTGATCGGTACGTTGGAAACAGAAAACGTCTAAATTGATATGTTACATGTATGATAAAAAGAAATAAAATATCAACCCTTCCAATAGGACATTGCATTCGTGCATTCGCTGTCACCATCAAACCAACTGATAAAATACGAAATTAACGTCTAGAACTCTTATCACAACTTCGTAATTTCTAATATTAAAGTAAATTTACCTATTACCAAATTTTAGACGAGATCAGTCTATATGCTATAGCGGTTTTTACAAAATTTTCATTTTGTAAAGAGACACAATAAGGGATACAACTATATTTAAGTTTCAATAATTTATAAAGATATATTTTTCTCTAAAATTAAAATTTCGAAAAACAGATTATTTAGACGGAGACAGCTAATGCGGGTTGCTACATCCTTTTAAATTCAACCATTGTAAGTTGTGAGATAAATCGAATCTAAATAAAAATGTCAGTAAGGGGTGGAAGCACTTCGCTCGTTGGGTACGATGGTGGATATATTGAATTTGAAAGCAATATGATAAATCATTTATTTCGATAAAACAATTCTGAGCTTATTTTCGGTGTATATAACATTTGTATTACTGTCGGTGTTAAATAAAATTAACTCTTTTATATCGAAAAAACTGAAAAATTTTAAACTCTAATACATATATTATTATACATAATTTAAATCAACCAAATTAACCAAATTTTCAAGGTTTATTATTTTTTGTACCGTTTTTATCCATTGACTTTCGGTGTTTAATAAATAGTATAACACCTATGGCCTAATTTTTGAATCGATAATGGAACCACTTATATCAAAACGTCTAATATATATTGTAACATAATAATATAACAATTTTAAGAGAACCCGCATTTGCCGTCACCGTCTAACCAACTGATAATAATATACGAAATTTACGTCCAGCATTCTTATCACAACTTCGTCATTTCTAATATTGGAGTAAATTTACTTATTACCAAATGTATAGACAAGATCGTTATCGATGGCATAGTAGAGCCTTTTTTCAAAATTTCACTTTTGTAAAGAGATACAACTACCTATTTTTCAATTCCAATAATTTAAATAGATGTTTCTCTTCAAATTTCGGAAAAAAGACCGGGTACGTCATAGATAGTAATCTCGTCTATAAATTTAGTTATAGGTAAATGTACTCTTATATGATAAATAACAAATTTGTGACAAGAATATTGGCCGTAAATTTCGTATAGTATTATCAGTTGGTTGGACGGAGACGGCAAATGCGGGTGCTACGTCCCTCTAAACAAATACTATATTAGATAGGTAATAGTAATACATACCTACCTAACTATTATTATACAAATAAATTGGATTAAAAATTATAGTTAAAACATGTTACCGAAACGGAAATTAGGTATCCTTTATAATACAGTGCAGAGATTGATGATTTTTATGACAGACTACATTTTATAATAATATACCTACTACGATGTACTGTAGTAAATACTGCTGCAAATTGCAATGAATAGTATTGACGCGTTGAATGGGGACCCACGTGGACGGTTCTACACAGTCGCTGGCGCGCGCCGAATACACACTGCACACCCTCCCTACTATACACATTTCATAATAATATGCCATATCCGTTTGTAATATTCGCACATTTATATTATAAACCTAATAGATAATGTATATATTGTACTAATTGTTTACTATATTATGTAAATAGGTGCAAAGCAAGATAAGTAAGTGTAAAGCTGCAGGGCCATCAATTGGTGGGAGGGGGGTTGCATTTGCTCCGTCTAATTTTTAAAGGGCCAATCGTTGGGAATATTTATGTCTGAATGAAATTCTTCGATGACCTTTACGAGGAATAAACATTTAGACATTTATTAATGTTTGTAAAGGGACCGGTATCAAAATTTTGCCCCGCCCCTAGTAAAACCTGATATGACGCCACTGGTTGTAGGCATTAAGTACCTATATAAAATGCACACGAAACAAACGGTTTTCGACGATATTACAATACAAATCGTAGGTATATAGTATACGGTCCTGTATAGTATACCTACGATACTACGATCAAAAGTAAAAAAAAAAAAAAAAAAAAACATAACCTGAACGGTATTATTACCTATCTACCCATATAGGTACTGGTGGCGGAGTTTTCTCTCGTCGTCCCTCCGACGCGCCGATCGTTTTCCCCGGTGAAAATATTCGAAAAAAAATCCAATCGATCGTACACGATATTTATGAAAAACAAAAAAAAAATTCAAAATTTAAAAGAAAAAAAAACAGGTAAGTACTTGGAACGAATAAAAATTCGCGAAAAACACGCGGACGGTGACGATAATAATCGCAGGTAGGTACTGAGATACGCGCATAAACAGACCGTGGCGACGTGCCGGTACACGTTCGAATGCGAAACGATTCACACGCGCGCCCAATGTTATAACCTCCCGTAGTTATTATAACCGACGGACGCTGGAAATAGAAACGACACGCCGGCCCGCCGTTTCACCCGTGTGCGTGTGCGCCCGTGTGTGTGTCGCGTATTTCGTGCATATGTGTTGCGACCGTGTGCGCCCGTGTGCGACGGTTGCGCGCGCAATGTTGTGCGCTCCCGACGTCGTCGTCGTCGTCGTGGTTGTTGTGACGCCGCAAAACGGAAAATGTTCACCCGGCGGGCAACGGTTACGGTGACCGGACGTCGGTGGGTCGCGCCCGGCATATCGATTTTCCTCGGGAAATCGTCCGACTCCACGTGTTCGCCGCGTTGGCCAGACACCGGAACACACACGTGCAGGCGCGGCAGCCAACGTATTACCCATATTCCCGATTTCCACCATCTGGAAAATATCGAAAACCAAGTGATGAAACGTTGATACTTTTGCACACTTTTATAATACTATTACAAAACTGATGGGTTTTGAGCAAAATTCACTGAAGGAATTTAAGTCGTGTTTGATCATTTTGATTTTAGTCATAACTAAGCATTATGATCGCACACTACATATAAGACATATTTGAACTTGAAACGAACTGAAAATAACACAATTAAATATTATATTCATGAACATTTTTATCCGATATTTCTGTCCATTCTGTACGTTTCTGTTGCTATAATTTTGGTTTTTATAATCATAATCATGAATCACTGACTCTCTTGTACTAATGATATTAAATTTTCGAAGTTTATTTCACGTTCAATGGACATTTTATAATCTTATTGAATAAAATAATATTATAATATGGTACCTACTACTTATTTAATTTCTAAAACTACTAAAACTTGTTTTTAAATAAAATATAATATAAAATTATTATATGATATAAAAATATTTATAATTAATATAAATATATAATTACCTACCTTTATATTGTAGACAATTTAGCATAAATAAATAATTTTTGGCAAAATGTTGATATAATTACCCAGCGACTGATTAATTATGACTAATCAAAATAGCGCACGTTCTATTTCAATAAAGCATCATTAGTCATGACTAAAGGCAAACATGTTTTGTTTTGTCTGCACTTCATCAGTGTGCTTGTCGTCAATGAAAAACATGCGTTTTATTTTTCGTTAACCACAATAAATAATAAATAAAGCGCCTTAAATCGCTTTAAAGAATTTTTGCTCTACCAGTGTGCGGTCAGCCTTATACAACACGATTCGAGAGGTAAAATTCCAAGGATTTGTAACCGTATATAGCCGGTATGGATATTGTATATAGGTATAATAAATGTCGTAACTGCAGAAAACCGACCCACACAATCAGTGCCGTCAAAAGGGGGTGGCGAACTGGGCACATACCTCGAAAAAATATTATAGGGCCCCGTGTGTTTCAATTGATCTTTCTACGATGTTCGTAAGTATTATTAAAAATGAGAAATGCTAACATGAGTTTTTCATTGCAAATTGTTTGTGTTGATATAGTGACATCTTAAGTGGGCGTTCGAGTATTACCATTGATTATAAATACTATATATAATCAATGGTATTACGTATAAGCACCTAGGGGGAGAGGGTTCTGTCGTGTGCTGATATTTTTTGACAAGGGGGATGGGTGTGTTATAGAACCATGCTGACTTCAGCATTAATAAAAAAATCAAAATGTGTATCTATACCTATTTTTATTAAAATATGTAAAAATAATTAAACATATATAACAACATTCTTAATTAATTCATATAAAATTCGGAATTTCTTTTTTTTATTTAATATAAGTGGGTTATCGGACATATGTGCTGACGTAATAAAGTAGGGGGGTTGACATTTGCTGACAAGGGGGAGGGGGTCTAAAAAGGCCGAAACTGGGCTGACGACTTGTTCAATATTGTTCAATACTTGAACGACAGCCACTGCTGACCATGTATCCGGTTTAACAGGATTGTCCTAATAAACTTCAAATAGGACGTTTATTGTCCCGTTTTTCAAAGTAGATCCCGATTATTTCCTTTTGGATTCTGAGTCAAGTAAAGGAATATGTATATTGATTTAACAATACCTACGTTTTTTTTTTCAAGTCTGTACCCAAAAGTTCTATAGGTAGTAGGTATATTAGGAGTTCTACAATTGTTTCGTGCTTATCCATTTTAAAATTAAAAGTTTTTGATGTAGTTGGTACCTTAAAGTGGTCATTTTTCGATTCACCCAATAGCTTTTTTAACGCGTAAAGAAAATTATCGAAAAATTATGAAAAAAATAAAAATTTAAAAAACACGATTTCATCAAAATCGACTATGGTTATTTCTTCGTCATTTCAAAAATTTCAGAAATTTTCACCAAAAATGTATTTAATCACAAAATGATGATAAAAATGGTTTTATTTTTGGACTATTTATAACAATTATAAACATTAAATTCATAAAAACGGTTAATTTCCTGTTAAAAAGACATGAAAATGTATAATAAAATGTAAAATGTTATAGTAGTATAACCCGTCTAGTTCATCTGCGCTCTTGGCGACCGTTACATTTCTAAATTTATAGGGGTTATTAAAATTGCGGAAACACAGATGTGTTGCCTGCATATTTTTTTCGAGGTTATCTCTATTTAATACGCCTGTCAAAATACTGATTATATATCCAATAATATCTATGATAATATAAAAGTCTCACGTTGTGTCGTTATAGGTATCATACATTGTTCAATTAATATTTTTGAACTACTGATTTAGTCAGACATGTGACAGGGTGCAGATGAACTGGACGGGTTATACATTACTCTAACTACCTATGTATATTCAACAAAACATGAAAATCGTTACATAGTTAAAATTTTTTTAACCGTATATTGTATTTAACTATTTTCGGGTCATCAACGAAATTGTTGAATATCTATTTGTACACAAATAAGCATACTGAATAGTTGCATTAATTTAGTTTTATGCATTATATAATTTGTATAATTAGGTTGGTACCTACTCGTAAAATGTATATAAATTAGGCTGCAGTTATTAGTATAAGTTATACTTATACGCACATTTTTGTTCTTAACTTATATTTTCACTTGCAGTTCTTATTTTCAGCCATATAAATGTGTGAAATGTGCAGTGTTTTTGAATACTAAATATTTTTAAATTACAAGTAATAATTTTCCAGTGTATAATAATAATAATAATAAAGTATACTTTATCCGACAATAAACGTGCACAATTTATATCAATTTTATTAAAATAACACCAATTTTATTTGGCATATTTTGAATATTTTTAACTTTTTATACTTTTTTTGCATATTTTATACAAAATGTATACATTTTAAATGCATATTTTGTAGCATATTATAGTATTAATTACAAACGCATATTTTGAGGGTTTATTGTCTTATTCCCTATTTATAACAAATATACCTGTATTGTCATCGACTACGAAATTGCGTCAATTATTACTCTAGGTACTTGGGACACACGATGTTTCCTATCAGCTTATATAATTCTGATAAGCGTTTTACACATGTATTATGTGAACATTGTGATATAGTTTATTTAAATGTTTTTTTTTCTTAACCTTAACTAAAGATGAGTGTATTATAATTAATTCATATTAAACTTAAAAACATTCCTAATTTAATGATGAAATTTTTATTTTCAAATTAATTGCCAATAACTAATGAACACTTAAGATATTAATGTATTTTTTTAGCATTTTCCGTTTAAATTTATTTACATTTGAACTGCGTTTTTTATTTGTGTTACACTATTGTTTTACTTTCCGGTACTTCAAGTGTAATAACCGGTTCCAAAACCTATTCTTCTCAATTTGATTCCAATAACACCAGTAATATACTATAATTAATATTATACTCGTAAACTATAAAGTTTACCTATCTATACATAAAATAAAATACTATTTTCCTATATAAATATTAAATACGTCATATTTTCATGAGAAATATTGTTTTATTTGATAAAATAACTTCAATATTTACATTCAACTACAATAATATTATTAATATGATTTAAATTAAATTGTATAGAATTTTAAATATTAAAACTGAAAAATTTCGTCATTTTATCAATTTTTCCATATATTATGTAATATGTGTCTCTATTATTCTATAATATGTATAAATAATAGTCGCATACTAGCATTTTAAATTTTAAGCCTTAACATTGTAAAATTTCGAGGACAAATCGTTTTGTTAAAATCTTATGTTATATTGCTTATTTATCAACTATAATTCTATTATTTTTTTATACAGTGCTCGTAAATATCAAATTAAAGTTCATTATATGCAACCACGGCCCGTGGCTGAAGTATAGAATAATTATTTAAAGAAATGTGTGTTTATCATTTAATATTAAATATTTATAGGAAAACAATAGACCTATAATGCAAATTTAGAATGATTTTCAGAGATTAACACTTTTGGATATTATAACAATATAGGTAGGACATAGCCGATAACACTGCAGTAATTATAACAATAGAATTTTACTATTATTTTAATTTTTATTAAAATTTTTCCAACAATATACGAATATATTATTAGCATTGACATTTTACGACTACGAAGCTTAAAAATGTATTATACGACGCAAAAAGAAAACATAAACACATTTATCAGAATGTAACAGTAACACACCTACAATTTTAAATCAAATGAGATCATAATAATTTAGACTATGTAGGTAATAGGTACCTATATGTAATATTATATTAATTTAAAACAATATGCTTAAACATATAATTAAGAAACGATTTAATTAGGTGCCATAAGATTAGAACCGTTTAAATATGATACTATATTAATTAATGAATCTGATCACGTATTCGCAAGAGGGTTTAAATTAATATTTTATATTTGAACAATGAACAATATACTATTACTTATACTTACGCTTACAAATTGATTTAAATTGGACTCGTTTCGCTATTAGTGAAATAAAATAGTACACACAGGGTCTCGACTTTCGACTCCATCATCGAATATAATAATTATGTTATTGACTTCAATCTAAACGTTTATTCTAACTTTGTATCTATACTAGAGTTACCTATTTTTAAATTACAATTTTTCCTGCAGTATGACAATAAAAAACGTGATTATAATTTAAATTTTTGAATTGTCATACTTATATATAAGTAGGTACATTTAAATTTTAAACAGCCACCTATATTATGAATTACATAAAATGGAAAATAATTCACCAAATTACAACGAATGAAATTTATAGGTACAAAAAAATAACATAATATTTTTTTTAATGATGTCAACAATATTCAGATCCAAACTTGAAAATTGACATTTAATTTTTTAAATGATCAATTTTGATAAGTTCCAGGGAGGTGGAAAATGAGCGATTTTCTAAATTTAGCTTGATAATATAACATTTATAATAATTATTATTATTACCTATTATAATAGAACTTTCTGAAAAATTTGAAGTCGATTGCAATATTGAAAATGTAAGGAAAAAGTTTTCGAAAGTTTAGAAAACTTTGATGTAAACATTTTTATATCCCTCTACAGTCTTTAAAGGCAGTTCGGTTTAGATTTTTTACCATAATAGAGGAACCATATGTTTTATGTAGTTTAAAATACTTCCCGGTCTTGAACTTGAAAATTGAACTCCAAAATTGATGTTTAATTTAAAATTTAAAAAATAGTCAATATTTTGGACAGTCGTGGTCCGTGAAGAAATGGGAAATCCCGAATATTGTAAATTTTGTGGAGAATAGAAAACTATAGTAGAATATTTTTGTTGAAATTTTATAAAGAGCAGTAGTTTGCTGTGTTCTGCAAATTCGCACAAGTTTTATTCTAACGTATCTAGCATAATGTTTTATTTTTCGTCTAATTTATTTTTATTAGATCAAAAATCCCTTGTATGTAATACCCATCATCCAATTATTAATTTAATTTGTGAACTGAAATATTTTTCTGGTGTGTAGTTTATCCAAAATATTTTATTAGTTTTACAGTTATTTTAATATAATGCCCTAACTTACAACATAATATATTGTTTGTAGTTAAGAATTTATTCTTGTTGAGTTATTTGTAAAATATAATGTAACGTACAACATTGATATTATAAAATTTCATTTCACGCATTTCATTTGCAGTGTAAGCAATAGTCAATATAGGCATAGTCATTGTTCAAAAAAATAAGGTGGAATAATTAAACAAAATACTGAACTGAATAACACTGTATAAAATACAAAATATTTCCACTTATTCAGTGGACTTCATTAAAATTTCAAGTTGATAATGCAATTACAAATAACATATATTAATAATAAGTACATGCGTAGGTACTCGTATATTGTGCATTGATATTTTAAGAAAAATGTAAATTTCATCATAATGATATACAAATGATTGTAAAAATAATAACTAGGTAGATAAAGAAAAGATAAAAAAACCTAGTATTGCACTTTATTTTGTATAACAAAACATATTATAATGTAAAATCAATATATTATAAAAACACGATTATTATCAACCATCATCAATAATTCAATCGTTATTGATATTACAAAATACAAAATAAACATCTTTAAAATACAACAAAAATTGGCCATATTTTGGATCAGAAGTTAAAACTAAATTAAGAAGAAAATCTGTTTTAAAATCAGTTATAATTGAAGGGCTCGGTGCAAAAACCGGTCGTCTATTTTTCTTAAATGTTTAGAAACTGATAAAAACTGTCTTAAATGTAGGATTTATTTTTAGGAATCTTAGTTTTTAGATAAAAGAGGTGAATTGCAAATATTTATTTAAAAAAATAAGTTGTTTTTTGCAATAGGTGTTTAAAATAAATATATATATATATATATATAAGATGATGAAGATGTCCGTTTTTTTTAACCGAAAAAAATGCCGCTCTGACATCCTCTTAATATAAGTTGTATTTGACTGATTCTTGCACCAAAAGATGCACAATAAGCAATTTTATACATTTAACTCAAAACCTAAAGTTTGTTGAAAATTGAAGTTGGCCGGTTTTTGCACCGAGCCTTTTAATTATTAAATTTAGTCATATAAAAATTTAAAATTTAAATACCGTAACTTAAAAGTTTAATTATTTAAAGAACCTGTAAAGAAACTCAAACCATTATTGACGCACTAATATTTTTAATAGTTTAGATCCTATTTTTGAACCGGTTCTATGAACCGAAACCTTAAAATATTATTTATAATATAAAACCAGAAGCGGAACCAAAATAGCTTAAGGTTCCAATCCCTAAAGTTTTAGATGTAGGTAGATTTAGTATAGATAGATATATAGGTTATAAGTAAATCCTAATAAAGTTTTATTTTAGTTTTGACATTTTCCGCTATTGGTGCATACCTAGATATATTAACTTTATGCATAAAGATATGGATAAAATATATTAATAAGTAAGTAGGTGATTTATTCGTTACAATTATTTTTTTCTGATTAAAATAAATCTATTTTAGTTTTACATATTTTTTGATCAATTTTAATTTCCCATATGTGATTATTTGAAACATATGATACATAATATTTTCTTATGATACCTATATTACATACAATTCCGTAAACATCTTTATTAATATTTTTTTTTTATTAAATCGGTAAAGTATGATTGCGTGCGTTTCGTCGAGACAATGGAACATATTATATTCAGGAGAAAATATATTTACGATTGCGCAAAAAAAAACGTTGCAATGTTGTCGGATTGTTCATTTTTAAGGGGTTCCGTATAGGCAATTTTTTAGAAGTTTTGTGAATATAAAAATGTAATAGTTAAAAAATGTTAAAATCCATTTCAAAAGTAATGCCCATATCACATTTTTTTGTTGTGTAATCGCGATATTTGTTCAAAAGCTACTTGTGGCTTTCTAAACACACTAACACAGTTTAATCAAAAATTATCATAAAAGAAAAATAATCACACTAAATAAAAGATAAGATCATTAACTAAGACCGAGCATAGAGCTTTTGTTTAATAAGTATATTTAAACATCTAATATTTGTGATTGAAAAACGTCAAATTTCCAAATTTTCAAATTGAAAACTAAAAAATAATTCTATGTCCGTCTATATCCAATATATTTTTATCTATCATATTCTGTTTGCATTTTTAATCTACGATAACTAGGAGAGAAGTTTTACTTAGAAATCGCAAACGTGTTTTAATGCCGTTAAAACCTAACTGTTAAAATGCATGTAGGTATACTGTATAGCGTCCTCTTAAGTATAAACTAAATAATATTATTTATATGTAGTTATAAGTTAATATATATATTTTTTTTATTAATATTTTCAATTATTAAATCAAAAATAAAGATTAAATACAATTCATACTATAAACAACAAAATAGATGCGTATATAGATAGGTACGACATGAATTTAATATACCCAATAAAAAAATTAGGAGTAATATTGTATATTATATCTTTATTTAAAATTTTATTTTATTTTACAAATAAATGGAGATTTAAAATGATTAAAAGCAAGTTATTAAGACAAAATTGCTAGTATTTCGTTATAGTTGAAGCCATGATTAAAACTGATAGTACACCTACATATATAATGTAGGTAGCTCAAAATTACGAAAAAAGATAAAGTAGAAGTACATTTATCTTATAATGTACCTATAGGTATACAATTTTGAGTACATGTAGGTAATATCTGGCAACTGGCAATACTGAACGGAAATTCAAAGTTTTATCCGCACAACAGTATTCTAAAAAAATACACATACAATCATATATTATACTCATTAAATCGTATCATTTCAATATAGTACCTATATAGAACGGTCAGAAAACATTACTTTTGCGAATTTGAAAACTGTACGAACTTCTAACCTTATGGCCACACCAATTTACGCCACTAAATATGAATGACGTATATTATGTATACGAAAAATCAAACATATTATTCTCAATCCAATCACAGACAAAGATAATAGAAAATATACTACCGCTGATATAATAAACATATAAATAAACACCAGAACTACATAATATATAAGAGTAAGTACACTCACTATATATCTAGTATTTACCATAATATTATGTTAATGGTTTTTTTTTTCTATTTTGTTTTCATTGTCAAATTTATTTATGAATATACGTGCACTGCACGGTGGTCGGTGAAATATAACTATAAGGTAAAACATCACTTATAATATGTAAAATTTTCGGACTGACTACCAAATCTATTTCATCATATATATATATATATATATATGACGTAGCATCCGAACAATGTATTCTCCGTCGCCATCGCCCGCTGGGCGCAATACACACTGTACACGTGATATATCTATGGTGTTTTTTTTATGCTTCGTTTCAACAATAATATTGATCTCTTCGATTAATATTAATGTATGATGTTACATAGAGTATATTGTAAAAACTATACAAAAATTATAAGAAATTAAATCGGAAAGGCAGCAAAGGCAAAAATGTGTATAGGTGAATAACATAGTTAACGGACACTGAACTTGTATGTAACCGTACATACATAATATTAAAAAAATTAAAGCGTAGACACTTAGCATTATTTCAGGTTTTAAAAAAATTATGGTGGACAGCTTGCACCCATAATACATATTTATAACATGTGTCGAGCCAATCACAAAACTAATGAAATGCATTGCAATAGCACCACTTTGATCTTAAATGATCGGAGTGGACTGATCTCCAAGTTGATGGCAGATATACATGTGTTTCTACAAGAAGTGACAAAGGAACTATGGACATTCACTGGACTTTTTAGATTTAGAAATTCTGCATGTAATAATTCTTTAAAATATCTTTTCATTTGTTTATCACCTTCCTGTATTTTGTTAACACCATTCTAACCTCGTATTTTATACACCATACATTTTGACGCAACTTCAATTACTTGCCTTCTACAACAGGCATGAGATAACCGTGGTTAGATTAGGTTGGGTATTTGTTTTACGAAATTTTACTGACTGTACTTGTATATATGTCGATCATAGAATTCATAGAAAAATATTAATTTTACATTTTAGATTATATTTTAGAGGTTAATATGATTATACAATATTTAGTCTATTATTCATATTTCAGAATATATTGTAATATTAATTGTAAAAAAATGTATAAATTCATTTCTTAAATTTAAATTTTTAGGCGTTAAATACTGTATGATAAAAAAAGATCTGGTTACTATCATAACTAATACAACCTCAAACATAGTGGCGTGTCATACACGTGTACGATGTGTGCAAATGCCACGGGCCCTTGGTTAGAGGGGCCCCGTTATTACTCAACGTCCCAGAAAAAAAAAATTGAATTATGTAAGAAGAAGTAAAAAGATTGTTTACAATTTCACAGAGTTCTCCTTTTCTCAATCTGATATCAATACATCATTGTCATAAATTTGCATTAGATTTCATTATTTTGGTATAAAAATACTTACTTTAAATTTGAATTTATGAACCTATATTTATATTATTTAGAATTAAAAAGTGAAGGGGGCCCTTTTTTACTTTTGCACAAGGGCCCATCTTGGGGATGAACCGCCACTGCTCAAACATTTACTAATTTAATTCAATTTAGTTTGTAATCTAAAAACCTGGAATGCAACTAGTTGTAACCCGTCTATGTATTTCATCTGCGCCCTCGGATGACGACACACGTCTCACCATATCAACGGTTCAAAAATATTAATTGAACAATGTGGGATATACCTACAATGTGCAACTTTTATATTATCATGGACATTTTTGGGTAATCAGTATTTTCAGGGAATATTTTTTAGAGATAACCACAAAAAAAGTGTGTTGGCAACACAACTGTGCTTTCGCAATTTTAATAACGCCTACAAATTAAAAAATTAACAGTCGCCAAAACGCAGATATGAACTGGACAGATTATACCAGAGTAAAACTTGTATGTTTTTAACGTAAATCAAACATTTCGAACGATTAAAACAAACGAATTCCGTGGTTGGTGGGTCATATTATACACATGAATACTCCATGGTGCCCAAATCAATAAGCTCGTAACTATGTATGTACTAGTAACTACGGAGAGATGGATGGACGGACGGATAGACAGATGGACACAGGGAATATAAGGTGTATAAACTTATGTTTAGAAACTTAAAATATAATAAATAAAATATTATAAAAATATGATAAATATTGTAAATTTAATTTTCTAATTCTTCAAAATCATTCTGATTATTCCATTAATAAATGTAAATATCAATTATATTATTGAATACAAATTTAATATTATAAATAATCACCAACGAAAAGAGACATTTATTTTTGTTATAAAATGTTCAAATTAAACTTACAATGTATTTGATATTATATAGAATATTATTAAAAATAGAAATATACATTTATTTATCGTAACGTAGAAATGAGAACCTGGAGGTAAAGACTCAATTTTGAAATTCTAAAAATGTTTTTTTTAACGAAAATCAACAGGAAAGAAAATCATTTAATTATAAGTTAAAAGTTATAACAAATTTAATTTTCGGGAGGGTCATTATTATTTGTTGTAAATTCGTTATGTATCAATAATTATGTCACAGATTTATTATATAATATCTGTGTCATATATGCAGTACCTAGGTATACTATATAATAATGTATATAAGGTTTAATAGTCATTGATAATAATGTTAATAATTTAATTACAAAATATACAAATCGATCAATATAAAAACTTTAATACCCAAGTCTATAATACTTTACATTACTATCTCCTTCTTTTATTTCCAAACAAAGTTTTATCAGTCAATACTATTTTTTTTTAATGTTTTAATTATTTTTACATTCGAAATACCTACATTTTTTGTGCCAACTTCTAGTTTCAACAAAGTTCAAGTAGATACTTTATGAATCCCAAACATATTGTTTAAAAATAAAATAAGTAGATAAAATTAGATATTAAATTATTAATAGATATTTTAAAAAACTCAATTTGGATTTTAATCATGACGTAGATCTTTTTCGTTATTTATTTTTCGGTGCCTTCATTTCTATAAAATAATTTTTAATTTTCTATTATGTTTTGTCTGAGAAACTGAGAAAGGGACGTGCCCCCGAGGTACTCCCAGGGGATGACCCACGATGTTTGTCGTGTATCATATAACTTATATAATATATTACAGGAATATATAAAAATTATATATTTTTATTGAACTCATAAGTTATATATTATGACCGTAAGGGTCAATAATTTCGTTAATATTATTATATATTAATATATACTATATATTTTGTATGAGTCTTTCGTGTACAGTTTTTGCGATAATATGCTTTATACTTATAAGTAGAGTAAATGAATAATAATGTGCAGTACAAATAATAAAACGAATAAATCTGTTTCTTGAAGCCTATAAAATACATTTAAAAAAATACTTACCGAGTCTGTAGTGAACAGTGCAATTACAACACATTATATGTACATTCTTGTATCTCCGAGATATTAAAGAAAAACACAATATACGTCGTTTTATAATTAATATTATTAGAATGCCATAAATATTTGAAACTACTATATACCTACATACATTTCAACATAAAATTATTTTGTTTTTTTGAAACGATTCAACTTGGAACCAAAATTATCCGTAAAAGATCATTTTGAAAATGACAAAATTTATATCGATAAACTATTTGAATTGAAATTATCAATAAAATATAATTTTTAAATCGAAACTACTTGGAAAAGATAAATTTGAAAATGATATACCTAATAATTGGAGTCAAATTTTATATATGGTTGAAATCTAAGGGATGCCATCTTGTATTCATTAATATTTGTATCCCCTTCATTTATTATGTATAAAATAATGCATAATCTTAAAATATGTACTCTTAAAACTACAATTTTAATAAAAATAATTATAACAATAACTTAATATTTAACTGCAGTCTTGCAATTTATTTATTTCAATTGATCACATTTTAAATACTGCAATAAACACTTTTTCAAACGCTTAGAATACTAAATAGAAAGCTACTTATATTGCGGTGATTTTAAGTTTCAACGTAAATTGAATAATAAATTTTCAGTAAAGAATACAACGATAATCTCTATATTTACCTATTATACATGTTAGGTATACGTATATTTATTAAGTATTTCTTTAAAATTTTTATACATGTATTCTTTTAAGTTTAGGAAAATAATAAAAATTAATAAGTAATTGATTTTAATCATGTATTTAAACTTGAATATTTCACTTTAGTGAAGCCATAATTAGATTGATTGTATACCGTCTACAAGTACTATAATTATAATATTAGCTAAACCAAATATAATACCATATACTTTTATTTTCGACTACCTAGTACAAACTTTGTTAGTAATAATATGTTTAGTCAGAAATTAATGGACAATTATAATTTCATTCTATAGTTGTCTAGAAAATATTCCGGTATCACTTCCTTCAATTATTTTTAGCCACTTCAATCTCTTTTTATATACCAGTTATCATAATAATAATAGCCCTATACTACCCACTAAATCGTATTTAATTAATCGGCGGAGATATTAACAAGATTTTAACGATTTTGAATAACGTCTGTTTAAATTAAAATAAAGATTCGATATTTCTCAGATTCAATATATAAATTACTAAATTTAAATTGATAAATTAAGCCGAAGTTTAAATTCAAAATTTGAATTTATTATTAATACCTATATATATTTTCAGTATTATTATCTATATATTACATATACACACACTATACTACTCAGCTGCTACAAGTGGCACACTTGTGATATATTTAGATCGAAATCTAGGATAATATAATGTAGGTACGTGGGAATATACATACGAATTAAAAATAAAAACTATTAACCCATTATAAAATAGTACCTATATTATAATCGTTTATACACTAACGTCGTTGTTTTAGTTGGCTAGGGACGATTTACTATATTTTATTAAAAAAAAAAAAAAACAAATAATAAAAACTTACCACGCTATATGCAAATTCACTCGTGCAAAATATAGCCAGCTGATGATGTATATACTATAAATACGTCATAAATGCATTTTTATATTCCCTCCAATACGACTCGATCCATACTCGAAGTATACCATTTCAAATCATTAGCCTAAACAAAAATGATGATCATTTTAATCGAAAAATTTATTTATTATATTATTATGTGAAAAATAATATGTTAAAAGTAGATTATCTATATTATATTTATAATTTATAGATAACAATATTACCTATTATCTAATAGTATTATATGAATAAATTACTCAACTGTTTCAAGTCGACCGATAAAATTATATGACTTTCTTCGAGCGGATATAAATAAAAATTATTATTTTATACAAACTCCAGCTATACTATCGTTCTATAATATATATTATATAATATAGATTATTATATTATTTATATAATATACAATATATATATTTACTATAATAGACTACTTATATACTTGAAAGGTATTATAGCAAGTATCTATAATGAATAGTAATAAGTAATAACTAATAGACTATATCTACTAGATGTATCTATTAAATACTTGAATTTCTAATGACTAGTGACTCGTAAGTTAATAACATTGGGGTCTATCAATGATATATGTGTATTATAATATTACAATGTTAATTAAATAAATTATTTAACGTATAAATATTGGGTTATATAGCGAATGCACAATGAGTAAGCAAAAAATAAAATAAAAAATCCCTACGAATATTATTTAATACATACACTGAACCAAATATATCTATGATTTCAATAAAAATATAGATTAATTTAATAATATGGCTGATATTCGTCCAATAAAATGTTTGTTGATTTAGAAATAAAATATTTGTTAATTTAACAGTGAAATAACAAAACGTATTATTGATTTAACAATATATTTTATCAATGTCTTGGGTAAAATTGTCTAATTGAATACAAATTTATTTGTATTAACAAATATTTTGTGTTTCTTTCTTTTTCGTAGAACAAACAAAATATTTTTTTCAATTTAATAACATATTTTATTATAATAATAAAATCTGTATTAATTTTACAAATTATTTTTATTAAATTATTACTTATATATTTTGTAAAATTTACAAAATAATTTGTTTTTGTAAACACATTTTTTATTAATTTAACAATATATACATTAAAATAGTAAAAATTGTATTATTTCAATAAATATTCGTTTGTTAAAATTTGATTATTGCATATTGTTAATTCTACCAATGATATTTGGTTCAGTGTAATATAATATTATATATGAAAGAAAAATCAATAAATTTTTTTAAATTTCAAACGAAACTGCAGATGTTGTATATAATTATTATATATTATTAATATGTAAGTATATATTATTTATGTTATTATTGTATACTTGATTTAAATATAACATTTTGGATATTCCTCGAATATTATATATCAACGAAAACACATCCTATTATATGGTTAAAATAACAAATTTAGAATTATAGGTATAGATGCCAATCGAATCGAACCTTACGAATGATTATTTTTCTTTCAATAATAATGATATATGTATAACATTAGGTAGGTAATATTAAGTATACCAATAAGTAAATTACCTAAGTAAATTCATAACTGAAACATATGGATTTGAATCCAAAATTAACTTTTTTTATTGAGGGCTAGTCTAGAACAATTTGCAGTTTTCCAAATAGGAAATTCGATTTATAATATACGTACTATATGCATCAAAAAATTTTTTTCAAATGAATCTTTTATTTAGCATTTTTTTTTTTTTTAAAAAAATGGATTTTATTGAGTATTTTCAACATTTTAAGAGAATTTTGTCTATAAATATTATTTTGTACATAGCGCGAGAAATATATAAATATAATATTATAAAAATTTTATAATAGAAAAATGTATTCGTATTTTTAAGAACATTTTTCTTATTTTTTTAGAGCATTACAGTCCGCACCTTATACTAATTATATAAAATAGACAAAAATATACATAGGTAATATAAGATAAAAAATTCGATTAATATTTAAATTGAATATTAATGTCTAAGTTGAATTAAAAAAAAAAAAAAAATAGAAAACTAATTTTTTCTAATATCTCTGGACGATTAATAGTAGGTAGGTACTATATCAACTTGGACATAAAAGTCGCATAAAAAAATCAAAGATGGCCAAAATAAACTAGACAAAATTCAATTTAAAATAGCATTATTTTAAATTATTTAATGTTAATATTTGATAAATTATAATCTTTACTTTAATTATAAATTAAAGTCAATTAGATAATACATAGTTAAAGTCTAAATAGCTATATAACCTGATTCTATAGATAACTTAAATCAATTATTAAAATAATTATTTTTTCTTATCTTTGAATATCTCGAAGGTTTTGATCCTTTAATAATTATTTATAATTATTGTAATAACTATAAAATACTATAGTTTTTTTTAATTTAAAAATTTAAAAACCAAAAATGTTTGTTCAAAATAAAGCTTTAATCCTAGTTAAATGCATTTTTTTAAATTAAATTTTGAATATATAAAAATTAACTATATATAGTTAATAACTTAATTTTAACTAGTATTTTAACAGTCTATTATTTATAGTTGATGTCCATCCTTGTAAAACATAATTTATATACACGTTATATTGACGAATTCAGTTTCAATAATATATTTTTAATCAAAGTATGAAAGAAAATATTTCAAATAATTTGTTAGGTAGGTAAAGTTACAAAGAGTCCAAACTGATTGAAATATTTCAATTTACGGATCCTGCAGGTTTAAAAACCTTTTAAACTCCATGGACTTGTAATTTAAAATTTGTATAATAAGTAAACAATATAATATCTAAATAATATTCTTTCTTTAGTTTTTCTGTTGCCATATAGAAAGCACTAAATTTATGTTTTTATTAATCCATATATATATAAAATATACATATATAAAACCATGTAAAACGAGATTTCTGTGTAAAATTTAGATAATTTATTTAAGGTAATATCAGTATGAAAATATTATGTGATTATATTCACTATTGTTACCATTATGTAAACTATATAAATATATTTCTTGTATTGATCCTTTTTTGTAAAATTTGAAATTTTGAATTTGTAAATTAATTTATTAGAATTTCAAATGGGGGATGATATTTTATCAATCATATAGACACAGCTTCTAGGAAATGTAAATATGTATCAGATAAAATTCAAAATGAAATAATTCAAATCCATAATGATGTTTTTTAAAACAATTGAAGTGAAAAACAAAATTTACATTAAAAATCATATTTCTCCAGAAATAAAAATACAATAATAATCGAGCCAATGAAAATTAAACCATAACATTCTTAGTGATCTAAATATTATATTAAAAAAAATTTAAGCACAAGTCAAATTTTTAATTCTTTTTGACTAATGATTCTTTGGAAGTACCAAATCTATAAATGTAGAATTTGATCTGTATCCATGGGCA
The DNA here is from genome assembly GCA_025469235.1 of Pemphigus obesinymphae. NCBI lineage: Eukaryota > Metazoa > Arthropoda > Insecta > Hemiptera > Aphididae > Pemphigus > Pemphigus obesinymphae. The sequence goes on along the minus strand of JAIPRL010000997.1, from coordinate 26,346 downwards.
CTATAGATTTAGAGAAAGGACATGAAACCCTGGAGAATTACTATGGAATATAGCAATGGAATATTGCTAAAACCCATAATCAGAATAATAATTTTCGGAACAATAATGTCCGAAAATGAATTGGAATAATAATCTCCGAAAAAATAATCCTCAAATTTTTGAAGCGGTATAAACTCCATCAATTTTTGGTTTAGGATATTATTTAAGTAACAAAATTAATATAAAAAATGTATCTATCTAAATCCGGTTTCAAAAATGAATTGATATTTACATTTTTAACCCTTTCATTGAGCGTGTATATAATAACTTGTGTTTTTTTTCAATACCTATTTTTGACACTAAATTATTCGAATAAGTAAATTTTTTTAACTAATTTTGATGTAATAACTATGACCCTAAACTTAAAGTTGACTGAGTTACTCGTTAATTATAGATTTTTTAAATTTAAAACTTCTGTAACTTGATTACAATTTTGAATTTATGAACATGGTTAATACATCAAAATTAATTTTAAAATAATTACCCATTCGAATGTAGTGTCAAAAATGAAAGTTGCTATTTTTTAAAAACTCAAGTTATTACGCACACGCGCAACGAAAGGGTTAATAATTTAAATAGTAAATCCTATTTTTGATAACGGATTTAGATAGATACATTTTTAAAATTAAATTTGATACTTAAACTATTGTTCTAAACCAAAAATTGAGTTATAGTCGCTTCAAAAATGTAGAGATGTTATTCCACCTCCTTTTTGGTAGTTTTGTGGAGATTATTATTGCGGTATTAGCTAAAACCTGTAGTAAATATAAAAATATTATAATTTATTTTAATTTGTACCCCCCCCCCTTTTTAAATTAACATTTTGGACGCCCGCATGTATATAACATACCTATATATATATATATATATATTATTATTATTATTATTACCTTATAATTTGACATTTTTAATATGAAGAAAGTCAAGCAAGGGCATCTTGGAATAATTACCCCCCTCCCTACACCCAATTTTAGGTTGCATAATAATATCAAAGTATTAAGTAACAAAAAAATGCGAAGAAGAATCATCGTAAATATATACTTATATTTATGTAGATACAACAGTACCTATACACTCGTATTTGTTCGATTTGTTCGCATGTTCACTGTATATAGTGCATAATAAATCGATATTCAAGAGTTCAAATGTTAATATACGTCATACCTAACAATAATAATTTTATGCAACAATTACGTTTCTGCAGTTGATATAACCGATAGTATTTGCACATATCTAAAAATGTGCTCTTTTGTCTATTTATTTCTATCCATTTTTTTTAATATGCAATTGGTTGGATGATTAAATAATCCTTAAGGCCCTCCTCCCATCTCAATAAAATTAAACATTTTTGTACTAATTTAGGTATGGTTTAAAAAATTTTTTTTAAGAAGCGTATAGGTTTATAAGTTATAAAGTATGTCAACAGTTTTCAGCTAATAAAAATTACAATTGTTTTAAAACTCAGAAAAATGTAAACCATTTTCCAAACCAAGAGCTATAGAATTTGAAAAAATCTAATCTATTTTCAAACCAAAAATCATAAAATCAAAATATTTACATCCATTTAACTCCTTAATATATAGTATAAGTATATATTATATCAGTGACACCGAAGTCCATGATTATATCGGGTCAAAACATATTTTTCAAAAATATGACCGAGAACACAATAGATATTTACATCACAAGTTATTATACATTTTTCACAAAATCAATCGTTTCATTTGCAATTTCTATGAGCCTGGGATCCTTAAGTGTCAATATCCTTTGAAATTTAAGTGCCATTGCATAACATAATAAAAAGAAGAAAAAAGTTCAGTATGTAGAGGTGGAGCAGATGAAAACTTACTTCATTCGTCAGACAGTATGCTCAATGGTGTATGTATTTAATTTGAAAGTAAGATAACATATTTCTAACAATATTGTGTAAAGACAAACATTGAATATAATTAGAGGACGTACGGTTAACCTTTTATTCCACCTTTTATTGAATTTTTGAATAATAAAACTTAAAATTACTGAATCTTTTATGACATTAAAATCTCAAAAAATATAATTGCTAAAAATAGAGAAAACAATTTCAAAAATGCGGTCTGATACTATTATTTTTGGAATCACGAAAGAATAACTATAATACATTTTTATAAATGTATGTTTATTCCACTTTTACGTAATTTTTGGTAGTTTTTTCTTATGCTTGAAGAAACTATTGGGAAAATAAAACAATGACCAATTTTAAAGTAACATTTAGATCCAATTTTCTATCGGAATATGGGTACATGAAATAGGTAGACATAAAAAAAGTCATTGATAATCAATAAATTAATCTTTTATTATACATTATTTTTGTATAAACATCTGGATTATGGACAATTTAATAGGTGATATCATTAAATTACTAAAATAAACCCTACAGGGAAAATTTTAAGTTTCTGCTGTGAACATTTTTTAGAAATAATCCTAATCAACATTGACAAACGTACATTTTTCCATAAATACCCCAAAATTAGTAAAAATAAATTATATTTAAAATTTAAATATTTAATTACTAATATACATTACATAGGGATAATAGGTATTAGGTAAAAATGTTAATTATCTAGAAGTTTATAACTATTTTTTTCTTAATTACGATTAAATAAAAATAATCAATGTGTTTTTACTATTTGCTTTTTATTTTCTTGGAAATTTAAAGTTTAAGTGCAAGACGAAAAAATGTTTTACCAATTTTTGTGAAAAAAAAAATGTCATGGCCACTAAAATCGCTTCTTTCTGAAATGTTCGTTAAAAACCATCACTAGCTGTATGAAAAATTGAATACCAATAATTTTTTTATAATTTTTTATTTTTCTGTCATAGCATTTTATTTAGTTATACCTATGATTACCCTTGATTATAAATTATGTACAAATAAAAATAAAAAAAACAACAACATGAGGGGCTAACAAAATATTTAGGAGACTTGGTCTCCGTAAGCCGCCGATTTATGCCTATAGGGCTGACTAATTATCATTTGTAGGCCACTTAAGGGTGAGGCTGCAAGAGTTAAAGAATTGTCCGACTACATTTTAAAACTTTAGTATAGGTACTACTATATTATATAACAAGATAGAAACGTTCCTATACGTATTTATAAGTTTATTTAACCTACTACACTTATATATACTTAAAATATGCGTATAGAAACATTAAACCAACAAAACTAATACTTGTGGGATTTTTATCCCCTATCATAATTTAAAAATAAATGGGTAGGTAGGAGGATATAGGTGAAGGAATTCGGTCACTAAAGAATTATTTCTAATTAATTAATCTAAATTAATTTGTTATCAAAAAAGCTGATACTATAGAAATAAAAATTGAATTGTAACTCGTGTGGTAATAATCAATTATTATATTATATATTATTAAGAAAACTTAAAACGTTGTAACTTCTTTGTTTAATTATATTGTACAAAAGTCAAAAAAGCTCTAGAAAATATTTTCCTTTTTAAAATTGGTAATATGTATATTAGCTCTAATTTCAATGTAGATACCGCATTTATTATTTTACATAGCATAATTTTGATACGTTACCCATTAGATAGACAAAAACAATAAATGTGGGGTATAATATTATATCCTCTTGAGGAATACCTAATAAAAAATTTAAATATATTAAAAATACGATAAACTTTTTAAAAATTACCGCAGTTATAACTTAAAACATATATAGCAATAAACAGAATAGTATCTGTATGGTGTGTAATCTACTGATGACGTCTGTCTAAACACAAAAATAAAAATATTTTGGGCACAAATATAGGACGTGCTAATCTCTTTAAAATAGTCATCATGTAAGGCTTAACATAAGGACCTATTCAGATGATGATAATTACCATTAGGATATGTTAAATACATTATTGTAATTGAAATAATTTCCGATTATTAAAAAATTATTTTGCTGAAATTACGTATAATAATCTTATATAATAGTTTATTACAAAATATATGTAGGTAACCAAATTTGTATTAACATAACCGCACCTTGAATAAAATTTCACATTTACCATTTACCTCCCTTTCTAAAGTGAATCTCTTTTATGAAATTATTAATTGATATTTGAACTTAATTTTCAAGTTTAATCTATATATTGTACACAACATGTCAACACTAAGTACTGTAACACTGTTTCTTTAAGTGAACTGTAATAAAAATCTAGATTTTATTTAGATTCTGAGCAATGCGAGAGAGCTAATAGTTTTACAACGATGTTTATTTTATTATAATTATTTTTTTTGTAAACAATTTTTCAACCAGATAAAGAGTGCTCCGATCTTTACAACCTTATTTTATTTCCGGTAGAAAATTTCATCCAGTTGGTAGGTATTTTAAAGAAATCATTTTTCGATGTTCTTAATAGTTCTTTAACGCATTAGGAAAAACTACCAAAATATTACCAAAAAAGGCCAATATACGATTTCGTCAAATCAAGATTTTTAATTTCTTCGTAATTTAAAAAATAATGACTAAAATCTTGCCGTTTACACAGTATATTTAATTTAGTAATATATTCACATTGGTTTTTAAGTACCTATATATGTGTGTAGGTCTGTTGGAGTATTTTAAAATTTAAATAAAATAATCAAAATCAACAACACTTGAGAATTATATTATAACAAATGCAGTTTAGGTACCTAAAATAATATTTATAAAGTTTAAAATATAGTCAAATTATTTTTAAAAGATTAAAAATTGTTTAATATTCCCAATAGAAAATACAAAAAAATTAATATCTTTAATTAAGTTAATATTTTATTCTATTTTAACTTTAAACTTTACGGATTGAAATTTTTCTGTTAACTATATTAAGTTATTAACTTTCAGCCAAAAGATTTTTGGGTTAATTTAACTAGATTAATTAGAATTTTTTTTTTCATAATGCACTTTATTTGATAAAAAGTAATTGATATATTGTTATAAAATGAAATTAAAAAAAAAAAACGAGTTGTTTCTATACCTTTTTCTACTTCTAGACGGATTTAGTATCTACTCGTACCTATGAGAAAATTATTAGCCAAATATTTATTACTGTCATATTTTACTACACATCCCCGCCTTCGGTAAATTATTGTTCGTTTTTCGCCCACGCAAGAATATAGAAACGTCAATAAAACGTTTTAATTGCGTATAATTTATTTTTATTTTTTATTATTAATTGCTCTTCCAACGATAGCCGCTCGGCACACGTGGATTATTATAGATGCTATATGTTTTAGGTGAATTTTCAATTAATTTTTGGCCACATCCTTGTTATTAATACATACATATATTGTATACCTACATAATACGAAATGTGTGTACTTAACTACGGCCCACAAGGTTTTTATATAGTCGTAAAGACAATATAATTTCACATACCATATAATCGTAGCACCGTCTTTATAATTAATAATAATATTGTCTCCGACTATTATGGACAATGGGTACAGCAGAGAACTATTATAGTTGGTATCTATATAACTAATAAATATGTTTATGGCATCAATGTTTTATGGCTTACATTAATATATGCTTTTAAATCAACACAAAATTTGATTCATGCATCAGATAATTAAAACTTTAATTTTGATTTTTTCATGATAATGTCATAAAAATGTTAATAAAACTGTATGCATTTATTTTGATGAGCATTTTTCCTGCATTTTATTTGTATAATTTGTGCATATATGTTTAACATATAGAAATAAATAAATATATTATATGTATTTTTGAAAATCGTATTTAAAATGTTAATTTAAATTTTCATACTAAAGTTGTTTTTATTTGAGAGTCTGTTGAAAAATAGAATGCATTTATTGTTTTGTCATTTGTACACTCCTGTAATTATATATATATAAAAATATAAATAAAAATTTAAAAATTAGAAATAAAATTATAAAAACGTAGATATAACTATAACGTATTATAATAAATATCTACGTATTTAAACTGTGTATTCAATATTTAAAACAACTTTTAAGTTTAAAAAAAGTAGACGTTTATATATGAAGATAAATAGAAATAAAGTTCAAAATACTCGTTTATATCTTAATTATATTTGTAAACTATTACACAAATCACAATCTTATAAATAGTATATAATAATAACAATATATATATATATATATATATAACTATATCTATTTTTTTTTAAAATTTAAACACTTTGTTTAAACATTTTTAATGCATATTTTTAATATAGTTGTTTTTTTCATTAAATCGTATTTTTAAGGGTAACTTTTTTCATATATTCATATTATTTTGTATTACTCTATAGCAAGAACCACATACCGTTAACTACAGATTAAGAGATGGTATACTATCTTAATCCGTGCCGTTATCAAATATTTATTATTTATCACTTATATTCTATGATATCACGAATTCTGTGATTTCTGTGTTAATTAATTCTTCGTTTATTAGCAATATTAGCTATGATTTGTGTTTGGTCTTTGGTACATATTTTACTTTATTTTACTTTTTAAAAACGTATTATGTTACCAGTTTTTTTTTTTTTTTATTTATGAGAACACACAATATTTAATATTTTTCTAATGCGGCAATACACCTCGAACGTATATATTAGTATACAGTCATTTAAATAAATATATTAAATAATAACATAATATGATTAAAAAATAATAATAAGAAGAAGAAAAATATGTTTTTAAAAACTAAATATATATTGTTGAAAAAAATACGCTACTCGTTTTCAATGTAGACATGGGTATTTATATTTTCTGATATACTAGTATTTCGAAAGGTTTAAAAATTCAAAATCTTTAGATGTATAATCTCTTGCATGTATCCCCGAAATACTAATTTTCATTTGAATGCATATGCAACAGACATGCAAGAAACTTGAAAAATAAATATTTTGAGTAGATTTATACAGTATAGTCATGTAATGGTATAACATAATATATATGTGTGTGTGTGTGTGTGTATAGATTATATTCAAACATAAATGCATCGATATTTCAAAACTGTACGATAATGTTTAGTATGTCAAACAGGTATACAGGTAATTGTTGCATATTTACAAAATATATGCTGTATAAGTAGTAAGTAGTAAGTATTGTAAAACTGATTGTCAACACAAAAATAAATATTTTAAGTACGCACCAGCAAAATTCGATTATAATATAAGTACTCGTTGTTTTTTATGCACATAAATTACATTTATATAATAATAATAATATATTAATATAATATATATATATGTATCTCTATAGATAATATTATAATAATATGCTTTCTAGACGAACCATTCGTTAAATGTGTGTAATATATATATATAACAAATATAATAAAAAATTAAGACATAATTAAGATACTCGTATTTGAAGTAATAAAACAAAATTAATTATGAATGTAAAAATATTTATACTAGCTAGGGCTCAAATTTCAATGCATTTGCTATTTTCATATTTTTTCGTTGTGCCTAAAGACCTGACCATTATCACTTATTATCACAATGGTCGGGGTAGATAATGGTTGAAATATACCAGGTTATTCCAGCTATACCCCTACGTTTTACGTACATTTCCCCCCCCCCCCAATTGGATTTTGGAAATTATTTTTTTCCCAATATTTAGTACTTAATTTGTATAAATTTGTATGCCCAATCCCGGAATTTGTATGGCACCGGAACCATGAGAAAGTGTGGGAGTGGTTATAGAATCGTGTCCTCCCCACCATCGTAAAAAATCACAATTCTTGAATTTTTTTACTCGAATATGTCATTGAGTGAATAGCCTCATGGTTACTCCACGACAATAAATTGTTAAATTTTAATTTTTTTTGATAAAACGATTCTGAGTGGAGTTCAGTATAATAAACTGTCAATAAAATATCTACCGTCAATCTACATGTAATAGTAAAATACATAATCTGTGAACATTTTAAGATTTTAGATAAATTTTTTTCAGAAGTACATCCGAATTATAAGAAAGGTTCGTATTAGTATTATAAATTAAATTAATAATAATATTAATGTTGACACTTAGAAGATTAGAGTTGACTGTTATTTGTTAAGTGTATTAGGTACGTTAAATAAATAATGATTTTTGGATAGTATTATGAAAATACCAAAATTTCATGATAACATGATATTATGATTACAAATAGTTTCCTATCCCTTATCGTTTGTTATTGTAAAAAAATGCTCATTATTCATTTAGATTTTTTATACTACCATTTTAGATTATAAGTTATAATCCAAACAGAATATTATTTTATAATATTACATAATATATATCATATTACCAAATGATTATGAATCTTATTACTAAATATTACTATTCGATACTATATTCTTATATTAACAATAATAATTAGGTATATGGTTTTTAAAGCTTGTTTTGGTTCTGTAAGTCATAAAAAAAATTAGGTAGTACTAGGTAAGAACGTATATATAAAAAAAAAACCAATATATTTAAATATAATTTTTTGTTTTAGAATTTCTATCCAAAATAAATTAAAAAGACTGGTAATGTTAAATTAGTAATATAAGTTAATTGTTCTAAATACTTATATTGTGTAAAATAAAAACTCGATTGCTATTTTGATCGTATGTTTTACGGTCATTGGTTTTTTCTGGAGATCATCGTATAGTTCCCAATTTTTATCTCCTCTTTTCACGTAAGCCATATAGTCATATTTAGTCAATTTATTATCATAGGGTAACCACGAGACTATTCACTCAATGACATAGTCGTAAATAAATTATTAGGTACACGATGTAATTCAGCACCAATCACATTGCATAAACCCGTATTCAAAGATTTACAAGCGGTTATGCATAGGCAATTTTCCTGTATACTATCTTTTGTGAGTATCAATCAATTGATATTAATGTGTGTACAACATAATATACTGTACACAAGTATAACCAATTACACGCATAAGACACATAGCAAAAATATATATAGGTACCTACTTAATATACTCGTATTATGAAAAAACTATTTAACTATTTTTTTTGAGATCTGTATTAAAATAGTAATAAGTGTCTGTTGTAGTATAAAATCCAGGATTGGGCATACAAAGTCATACAAATTACGTACAAAATATTGGGGCCAAAAAATTGAAGAATTGTGATGGGGGGGGCTGAAGAAACGTTTCTACAGCCCCCCACAATAAAATGAACTTTTCTCATGTTTTGGACGTCATACATATTTCGGGATTGGGCATACAAATTCACACAAATTACATACTAAATATTCGAGCAAAAATAAAAACCGAGGTTTGTGATTTTTTACGATGGTGAGGAGGAAATGATTTTATAACCCCTCAAACCCTAAAATCCACTTTTCTCATGATTCCGGTGCCATACAAATTCCGGGATTGGGCATACAAATTCATACAAATTACGTACTTAATATTGGGGGGGAAAAAAAATGTCCAAAATCCAATTGAGTGTAGGGGCTTGGGAAATGTACGACCACGTTTTTTCACCTATTGGAAATAAAATGGAAGCGCAAGGGGACATCGTTTATAATGATATAGAGCAGTACCAGTATTACGGATATATTGTACGAATGGATTATTATATGAACTATTTCCAATGGTCCATGACGTCATTATGTAAACGGTATTGTTATCAAATTCCCTATATAAATACATAAACTGTTGTTATCAAACTCATCTGTATACAATTTATAGATCGTCATTTCTCTGACCGTCATAAATTTCTCGTTATTTACCTATTTTTAAATACGTTTTTATGTTAACCGATTTATATTTTATATTAATTTTATATTTTATACTGATTTCTTCAATTTATTTTAACCTTATTTTTTTTATGAAATTATGATTAATTAAGCCAATACTATAAAAACGATAATTATTTTTTAATCTAGATAAATATCATAATATTATATGAATAGGTTATTATGAAGTAAAAACAAATATACGTAAATATTTTTTATATCACTATTTTTCCATAGGTACTTCAAACATTAAATTTTAAGCATTGAGATTAATAATGAAAACATATGCACCATTTCATTATTTATTGGGGTGTGATATTGATACGTAATTTGTCTATTTTTTTTGTTTTTCTGGAGTATTGGTTCTTTTTCTATTAGTTTTTTTCTTAGTCGAATTTATGAGACTATTGATATATGTTATTCTTCTATCATAAGACCCCATTGACCAGAAAGTTTTAAAAAGATAATATTCTTGTAAATGCCAGTTAATTTTTAATTTACATCCTAATCTACGACCAGTTCATGGTCTAGACATACGACTTTCAACTAATTTCCCTTTATTTGTTATATATTGTTCACCACAGTTTCTTTTTTCTTTTCTTGTTTTCCTATAACTTCTAGAATCTTTTTTTTTACTAATTCTACCCTTTCTATCATTTTTATTGTATGCATTGACTAAGATTAAAAAAATAAAATTATGAAGTTAACAATTTAAACATATTGTATTAATTTAATGTTTATATTTAAATTTTTATTACCGGATTCGACATAATCAGGTAAACCTAATAGTATACTTGATTCTTTATTACACAGATCTGGTATAATTATTTGATAATCTTCCACATTTAATATTACCATATTATTATTATTATTTTCATTTCTACTTAAGAAATCATTATCACTCATATTTTGGTTAGAAAAATTGGATTAATTTAGCCATTCCTAAAATAAACATTTATAAAAACATATAAAACCCTTTCAGTCTTAAATTATTATTTATTTATATTGTGTTATAAATTTTTACTATAAGTACTTTGGGAAATTTTGTAATGTGCAAAATGTGAATAGGTACCCAAAATTCAAAATAGATATCAATCAAAATGTCATCATCATTGATATCATGAATAGGTATAATATCTTCTATTAGTAAACCAAAGTTTGAATTATTAAATAAAAATGAATAAATATTATTTTGATTATTAAGTACATAAAATAATTTAAAATATTTAACAAGTTAGCGTATGTTGTTGATAAATTAAATATTAATTATTGTTATGTATGGCTTTGAAAAACACCAAGGAGACCGAAAGGGCACACACAGACTTTGAATGAAAAAAATATATTGATTTATGTCCATTAGCACAAAACGAATTTTTTTTTATTTTGACTTATACCAAATTCCACAACTAAATAATTTCATAACAATAAAAGATAAAAATTGTACAGTACCACCAAACGACACGGTATGAAATTTTCTACAAAATGCATGTATAAATCGAAAATGTCAAAAAATTACTTATACCCTTTCTCACCAAAACCGTCCATATATATATATATATATATATATATTGGCCAATGCCTTTTAATATAAAGGAGGAATTACATTTTAAAAGTACTTTTTTTGTAATTTATATCTGGTCACCATAATTATGCCTAATAGACTACAATTATCAAACATCCTCTCTCCCCCCCCCCCAAAAATAAAATAATAATAATGTAATAATGTAGGTATGTTAGCAGACGATGCAACTGAAAATATACCCATGACTGAATTAAATGTGTCTACAGAAATTACAGATAATATAGAGAAAAAAAATATTGAAAATGTATGTTTGTAAATTATTTGTTACATTAATCAAAACAACTAAATTCAATTGGCAAGTATTAAATTTCCTAAGAAAAGAAAATGCTGTGATCGTATATTTTATTTATGGCAATAGAACTATTTATAGCTTGCCATACCACCAATTATATGCATATTTCATATAATACATAAAATAAATTATAAACCTATAAACTAACCTACACTCATAACATATTATTCAATCAAAGATTACGATAATTTGTAATCAAATCCTTTTTTCTTACATTTATCGTATACGAGTATTACCTGTATATTATAACACTACTAAACAATAAACATTGTATAGTAGGTACACACAGTAATTACGAAAAAATTTGTTTATAATACGAGTATGATAATAAATTGCTAACAAATTAATATATTAATATATCATATTATATATTATAATTTATATTACACCTAATACTATTAAAACAAGTTCATACGACAGTTTTAAAGTAAAAATACCTATTAGAAAATCGATAGAAGATAATATTTTGAAGTGTACCTCATTTTAGTTTTTTTTTAATTTACTAAAAAATTAACCTTTTAATACTTAACATATACAATTTTTTTTAATATTGTGAAATTATAATTGGTTTACTTAGCTTCAAAGTTATATCACCACTCAAGGGCGTATGGAAGTATTATTTATATTTATTTTTTTTTTTTTTGGGGGAGGGGAAGGGGGCAGTGTGTTTTAGCTTACTAATTGAAATTTTTTGAACGAGTAAAAAAAAAGGTCACAACTTTTAAAAATTTTAGCCACACAATCGATTTGGCCGACTGCAAAGATCATTTTCATAAAATGCAAGACCAAGAACAAAAAAATTATTAAAGCTACTACAACATTATATAGTTTTAATCAAATGAAACTTCTTAATAAATTGGAGCTACTGACAGATTTTGAATTATGAAAAACGAAATGGCAAAGCTTAAAAAATGAAGGTACCTAATGTTAATATTAATTTCTGGATAGAATTGTATATAATCTATTAATAATATTATTACTGATAATTGATTAATTATATAATTTTGTTAAATATTTTAAATAAATGTACCTATAGTATTATCATTTAATTATATTTTAAACATAAATAGTATGTTTTTTTAGGTCAAGAAGTTTGTCAAAATTCTTTGTTGTCAATTAAAAATTGCAATGATATAATATACCTTAATGTTTAAAAATTATTAAATATAATTCACGCACGTTTTATAATCGCTTCTCTGCCTATTAGTGTAGCATCTGTCAAACGCAGCTTTTCCACGCTTAAAAGGTTTGATAAATGTGTTAAGTATTAAGTAGTAATATTTAGATATTTGTAAGGCCTTACTAACAACTTTGAAATAAATATTAGAAGATTAGAGTCATCGGAGGATTTGATAATACAAAAAATTTTTAGATCATCGGCAAAAAAAAAAAATCATATTATTAGAATAAGAGAATGAAATATCGTTAGTATATATTAGAAAAATGATAGGAGCTAAATGGGAACCTTAAGGTATACCACCTAACCACCAGTTTGTGGGAAAGGGTAAGAATAATAATTTTTATATTTAACAATTTGGGAATGATTAGAAAAATACGAATAAAACCATGAAAGGAGTGGATCACAATAACAAAAGCTTGATTTTTATTTTTTTAAATAATATGATTAACAGTATCAAAGGCTTTGGAAAAGTTGGTAATGATAACGTCAACTTGATGGCCATTCTCAAATACATCATTTATAAACTGAGTATAAACTAATAGATTTGTTGTTTTTGATCTTGAGGTTCGAAAACCATGTTGCTCGTTAATTATTTTTGAATTAAGAGTTGGAATTATTTGTTTAGAAACTAGGTCTTCGAATAATTTTGGAATCATTGAAAGAAAAAGAAATCGGACGATAATTAATTACATTTGAAGAATCAGAATTTTTATGAATGAAGGATACTAAACTAGATTTCCAGAAATCAGGAAAAATGCCAGATATAAGGGAAAAATTAAATAAGTAGTGTAAAGGAATTACGAAAACATATTTACAACTCTGTAAAAATATATTAGAAATTAAATCAGGACTAGCAGAGAGTTTATTGTTGAGTGAATTTAGGGATTCGAAGATATCGGATAAAAAGATAGAACATGATGATATAGGAAAATTAAGACTTTGTGTAGACGTAATAAGTGAATTAAGTGTAATAGGAGCAATGTTAACAGATTTATAATTAATATAAACATTAGAATGATCGGAAAAATAATTTACAATTTGTGTACCAGATCGCTTAACGGGCTTGGCATTGCTCAATATTCATAATTCTATAAAAGTAAATATTGATTATATTATTAATACATTTGCAAACACTAAAAAGGAAATATAGATCCTGTTTTATAAATAAAATTGTATTTCGTCCTATCATATGTCTACATATATATATATATATATAATGTTATTATTATTATTATTTTTTTTTAATGGGGGGTAGTTACTTAGTTACTACCATCGCTTCCCCTCCCTGAGATGAAGTACGCCATTGTGATGGACTCACCAATCTGCACTTGCGGTCAGACGCAGCCAATCAGACACGTCGCAAAAGAGTGTCAACAGACCAGATTTGGAAGAAGCATTGATAGACTCCATGAAGCCGAGGAAAGTGCAAGAGAGTGGCTAAAGAATTTAGACGCACGGATGTAGAATAAATATATATAATGACAAATACTCCTATAAATACCTTCTTTTGGTTTTCTTCTTTTTTATTATTTCAATATTTACAACTATTTGACTATTTAATATTTTACTAATTATTTATTATCATTTCTATATTATATGTATACAAAGTACAATTGACATATAAAAATAAAAAGGCAATTAAAAAAATAAAAAATAAGAAAAATAAGAATTTTTCAATACACAATAAAAGTAGGTACCTAATTTATAAATTATATTTCGAAATTGAGGCATATACCCAAAATATTATTTACAACAACACCACTGCCTGAGATTAATAGTCACAATGGGCGGAAGATAGTTCCTAGACGAAAGTTTGCTGCAGAATGGGGAGGGTGATATTGAATCAAAACATATCAAGTAAAGGAGGTCTTCTTCGTACGAGCGAACTATATGAACTATCTCTATATGGACTGATATTTAAATCAATAATTATATCAGGTTAGGTTTTAAAATTTTACCATAAAATATTTGATTATCTTAAACATAATGTAGCGAGTTTATTTCATTACATTAATACAATTATGGGTAAGTAGATACCTATCAGTCTTGTAAAGTATTTTATTACACATATTTAAATAATTTTATAATATTTAGATTACATAATAAATAAAGTATTTTCAAAGTATTTGAAATAGTATTGTACAGATATTTATACTTAAAATTCAAATACTTTTATTTAAATACTTCTCAATAAAATTTCTTAAAATAAATTATAAAATATTAATTTTAAATAGTTTCAACATAATATCAATATTTAATGTATTAAAATTTTCAACCAAAGACATAATATTATATATTATATTATAAAAAATATAAGATAATATATTATATTATTATTATTATTTATTTATTTATTTTTTTGTATATGATTCTATACGTATTGTTAATGAAAATAGATTTTATTTAACATCCACCTTTGATGATGAACATTAAACAAAATATCCCAAAATAAATTGTAACAAAATATTCCAAGAACATTATATACTAAACCATAAACAATCATACATACATACAACAGACCACTCCTGATATACGCAGCCGCAGCATGGGCAGCCAACATATCAGACACTGGATGGACAACCCTGGAAAGAATCAGAAACAATCCTCAGGACCATCATAGAAGCAGAACCGTTCGTGAGTAACCTAGCCATCAGAAACTCAACGATCATACCTACTATCTACAATCAAAGAAATCATCCAACGAGACGCCAAAAACATTGCAAAGAAACTCAAACGATGAATACCTAGCTGACATACTCAATTGGTCTGCAATAAAGGAACTTTATAGATCACGCCCCCTAATCATTTCATAAGCTCCACTAAACTTACGAGAGTTGCCAAAAACACAAACTTACAGCCCGGACAACTTACACATCAACAAAACTTAACAATTACATTTTAGGAGGATTTTTACAAATATAGGGGTAATAAGTAACAAAATTTAAAATTTAATTGTACACAAAATAATATTACACCAAAACTTCGCTCAGAATCGTTTTTATCGAATGCAATGACTTATATTTTTTTTTCAATTTAAAATAATAATTACTTTTTTTAATTTGTGTATTAACATAATAATACACTATCCTGTTTTCGAGAACCGAAGTGACAATGGACCGACTTTCTCCACCCATAACGTAGCCGACGTGTGAAGTGCTTCCCTGACTTTTTAAATTTAATATTCTAATATTATAAAAAAATAATAAATTATTTCTTTCGATAAAACGATTTTGAACGAAGCCAAAAGCGTTTGGTGTATATAACATGAATATTACTATAAGTATTTATATAGCTAATAAAAAATACGTCAATATACATAATGTTATAAGTAGTAAATATTTTATGTCAATTTCGAGTTTCTGGCATTTCAATTTTATAATTTATAATAATTTTCTGCTTTTTTTGGTAGTTATAAATATTATTTATCACTTATATAGTAAGTCACTATAACTAGTTAATTTATTATTTTCTAATTTACAATAACTTTTCGTGATAATTCTCTTATAAAAGGTAGTTTTTCATTACGCTTATGAAAACTACTTGGAAAATCAAAAAATGACGTCTATAAAACATTAAAGTACTAATTTTTAATTTATTTATTTTTAATTACGTAAATGCATTGATGAATCAATGTTAAAGAGCTAAATAGACTTCGATTATTATTTTCTAAAAATTTTAATTGTTTATATTTTAGTTACAACAATAATAATAAACAAAAAAAGATTCTGGGGGGGGGATCTATCCAAATCATCCCCCCTATAATTACGCTACTGCATACTAATAACTTTATAGCACTAAACTTTACTATATCTTAATTTCAGAAAAAACATGTCAAACATGTCAAAAACATGTCCTCTAACAAACATAATTGTGTACATTTAATACGATTGTAAATCGAAATAGAAATCTAAATAATACGTTAATACGTTCATAATAGATTTGGTATCTATTTCAAGTCACTGACTTAATTATTTTCCGCTTTATAACAAGTTTTGGTCATTTTCGGTAATTATCCTTTATGCAGACGACACACACCCGATTTTAATGTATTTTATATAGGCAATTTTTATGAAAGTTAAAAAAAAAATGAAAATCCACCAATTTAAAATTTTGTTTAAAAATATTTTAAAAGTAATTTCAAAATAGTCTTATGTTTACGCATTTATCATTTTATCATCGTGATAATATCGCAGAAAGATGAAACATTAAACAAATGATAGCTAACAACATTATTTACATCATTATTCATTAGACTTAAAAATACACGTTATCCACATGACTATTAAAGGGATGTAGACACGTTGTACCCGACTCAGTTATCTTTGTCTGACACGCGCGCAATATAGTAAAATCGGGTTTTGTATTTCCAATTTCGTGAATAATTAGTTGATTTAAAAATAAAATGACCTATTATCATAATTAATAATAACATAATCAATGACATGTAGGAATTTATTTTTCGATAAATATAATTTTAAGTTTTTACAAGTGTATGAAAATAACCTTATAATTAAACTATAAATATTTATCTTAAAATTTAATTTATTGAAAATATAATTTCTACATGTCATAAATTATGTTCTCTTTATTAATTATAATAATAGGTCACCATATCCTAAAATCAACCAATTGTTCACGAAATTGGAAATACAAACCCCAATTTTACTATGTTGCGTGTGTATTAGACAAAGACAATTGAGTCAGGTATTATATGTACCCTTAGGGTTATGAATAAAAAATTTGAATAATACTAAAAAATTTGTGTCTTAAAATTCAATATTTAGCCTACTTCCACTGCATGTGTTTTATAAAAAACCTTAACACTATTTTAAATTATTTTAGTGCTTTGAAATTGACCCTAATGGAACTCATGAGGCGAGTGAACATATTTTTAAGTAAGTCTTAAACTAAAAAGGAACCAAGAGGTAGATACTTAGCCTAATCATTAGTGATAGTGCCACCTAGTACAAATTCCTTAAAATATGCTCTGTCTATTATTTTATTAATTATTCATCACATCAAATAATTTCTAAGACTTAGTTGAATGGAACTCAAAGGTTAAGACCTACAAAAAATAAAATAAAATAATACGATTATTTAAAAATATATTTATAGCCGTTCAATTAAGTATTTATATTTGTATTCAAATTGATACCAAATATCTGTACCTATTTGTTTTTAATTACTTTTCGAAAAAAATAATTTTTTAAAATGCTTTTTAAATAATTTTTGTTGATGTATTTGTGTCTCTATTTAAATACAATTTTAAAATTATCTCTTACAAGACTGTGGATTTTCAATCATTTCCCACCATTAAGGGACAATCCAACGTTATATCACGACCCCTCCCTTAACAGGATCCCTCCTCAGTAGTTGGATTTATTTTTATCTTTATTGTATTGAAAGAAAATATATTATAAATTAAAACTTCTTGGCCAAAAAATATTTGTACAATATTTTTCGCAACTTTTTAGCAATGATCAGAAAATATTTTTTAAATAATATAATTTTCCTGAAGATAACTATATTAAACGCTGTGTAGGTAGTGAATACCTATAATATAACCTAACCTATCAATCAGTTCGATCAAAATATCCTCTACTCAAAAGTCCACCCTCTATTCTTCTACTCAAAAATATGTATACTGTTGTTTATAAATATATCAAAGTAAAACCATTACATTCCTTAGTTGATGAGAATTTGAAATTTATAGAGGGAAAACTACCCCTTTCGCCCTTTAGACCTTACTGAGGACGCCTCGCCACAATGTGGATATAAACAATTATATTTATTTTTATTTTTCAGACCTGCGATTTCTAAGAGGATCTGATCTAGAACAGTTTCAGTTTGTATAGACAGTTTTTAAGAAATTTAAGGAAAAATAAAAATTTTAACAGTTTAGAAATATTTAAGTGCATATTAAAACTAATCTAAAAATAACCCCGTACCCGTACTTTTTAATATTGTGTAATCACGATATTTCCATTTAACATATAGGCATATACTCGTATATAAACTAGACACAAATGTGGAACTTTGGAAAGTCGGATTATAATCAGAAAACAGATTTGAATTTTTCGGCCTATTTTCTAGGGATCGATAGAGGCATTTTTTCTTTTACGCTAAATATTAAAATACAATTAATGTTTATAAATAACACGTACAAAACATTTTTTTTTCTAATCGCCTCGATCGATCCTTAGTAAACAAGTATCAACAATAATTGATGAACGGAAAACTTTTTCCAGAATTTAAATCTGACTTTCCAAAGTCCCGAGGCTTTTTGATTTCTTTATCTTATCTAATTTTTTTCTAGCTTTTAGGTAGATTTTTACGTCAGTGTTGAATAATTGTTCCGTTGTATGCGACCGCGACGTCCACTTGATAATAGTAAGTATATATATACGATCCGGTTGTCTTTTAAAACGAAAAAAAACTTGAAAGTAACCCAAAAACTATCAGGATTTCTATATATCATGAACTCCGTGGGCGAGAGGCTATCGTGGCATATAGTGTGGCGGACGTGTGTTTATATTATTTATAGTAGGTACTATGCTAAATACTACGTACTACTACTGCGTGGCGGCGCTCCATTCTCGTAAATGACGTTACCGACCGTCACAATTGCATCATCCCATTCATAAACGTATCGATCGACGAATGCGCGGAGCATGATGCCATACCGGCGCTGGTTGACGGCATACGCGAAACGAGAGAAATGTAAAAACCTTTTTCTTATTATGTAAAATATTTATTTCAAGTAAACGTACCTATAGGTAAGAACAATATGTATAAATGTATAATATATGGATTATGGACCATGCACGAGTTTATAATTATGTACCTATTTAAAACTTCCGGGTAATGAAACTTTAAAACGATGACCCCAATAATAAAATAATAATAATATAATTAAAATATATATAACATATATAATTATCCCGATAAAAAATAAATAATATCGATATATATATATATATATATTTATAATGTATGTGTATTATTATTGCGCGATGTTATGATAACCGCATACCTAGTACTTATATTATAAATATTATTATAGAGATATGCAACAATATTCATTGTAAAATGACGTTTGTGTTATATTACCATAATATAATAATATTAGAATCTAATTTAGTAATTAGTAATTACACACAAATGTATTTTTTTTTTTTCTATCGTGTAGATATAATACCAAATAAATAATAATAAGGTCATCCTAGTTAAAAAGTTAAAAAATCAAAAGAACGCAACGCTGACGATTTTATATTATAGTACGTTTTCTCTTCTCCCCAAAGCATTCCCCTTCATGTTGATGGGAATTCTCTCCCCCCTCCAAAAAAAAAATTTATTTTCTTTCTTATTAGTTAAGCATTTTATTTTTATAATTAGGTAGAAATTGAAATTTTTTTTGTAATTTGGTTATTCAGCACTTAAATATTTATTATATACTTATTAATTATCTATACTATAATAATAGTTAAGACTTAAAATAATGCATTTTAAAATTAAATAACATTTAAAAACGAAAAAACTAAATTTAAAAGGTTCAAAGGTCTAACGATGTAATGTAAAAATGTAATCTGTAAAACAGTCAGATGCAGAATAAGAAATAAACAAACGTTTTCTTTGACCAAAACCACATTATAGTCATAATTTATAAGTATTTTCTACTCGCTTTCTGCGGTAATCAATATATTATGGTAACGATTATGTGAATATGGGTGGGGGGTGTCCAAACATTTTGATTTTGGTCGGGAGGAAAAACAAGTTCTTGAAATAATTTTACAATTAAAATACCTATAATTAAATCGATAGAGAACAACATTTTATAGTGAGTCTCATTGTGGTTTTTTAATTAATAAATAAAAAACTAAATTGAAGTTCATTCAAAAATTGTGTTCTCTGTCGAATTAATAATAAATAGGTGTTTTAATTAAAATCAAATATCGTGACTACATAACAATAAAAATTAGTATTGATGCAAGACTATTTTTAAATTATTTTTAATATACATAATATATATTTAAATATTCTAAATAATAATATTTACTAGATTTTAATTTTAAAATTTTTTTTATTTAGAAGCACATTATTTTTGGAATTATGGATAAATAACCATTATTAACCCGTTTATTTGCCGTCCAAGTATATAACGATAGATTTTCTTAGAAATATATCGAAAAATCATCCTTTCAAAGTACCGATCATCCAGATCACATTTGCTACAGGAAAACTAGTACACATAATGTAATGATTGGAATTTGAATCAAGTCTTCTGATAAAAAGTTGTTTCCAGAAACAAATTAATAAAAAGTTTACGTATAAACATCATTATAAAACCTGCAAAATAATTATTGGACGACATAGGTACATGTGTTTTGCATATTGAATTTTTACTAAATACTAATTTGTTTATATTTTACTATATAATGAATTGAGAAAAAAGTTGAAAATATAGGTATTACATATGAAGACACTTTTGACGAATTTCAGTAGAAGAAACATGGTTATGCAAATCTGTTGTAAAAAAATTCTTAAAATGATTTTAGAGTTAAAATATCTATAATGAAATCAACAAAAAAAAACATTTTGAAATGAACCCCATTTGGGATTATTATTATTTACTAATTAAAAAACTATATAGTTATTAAAATTTAAAAAAAAAATCCTTTTTAAACTACAATATATTTCTTTTAAATTAATAAATTATAAAAACGAAATGAGATTCACTTTAAAATGTTATTCTCTATTGATTTGACAATAAATGTCTTCACTCTAAAATCACTTTATGAACTCCTTTTAACAGTTTTGCGTAGATATATTTGTTTAACAAATATCGTGATTACATAACAATAAAAAATTTAAATAACACGGGACTAATTTTTAATTATTTTTAAAATGTATTTAAATATTTTTAAATTGTTCACTACGTATATTTTTTTTAATTTCCTAAAAATTAACTATATAGAACACTTTATAAAAACGTGTGTAACGTATTAACCTCCTCTTAAGGTTAATGAAAAAAGTTTAAATTACAATCATATATTCATAATGATTAATAAATTGAGTAGTATACTAAGTATACTTGATTATAAAATGTTAATTACGACTGGACGTAAGTGTATATTTTTGTCATATAAAAACAAAGTTAAGCTCTATGCGTGCACTGTGCACAAAGCCCTGTAGTATACAATCATCGCAAAAATATAATTTTGAGATCAAATGAAAGACCATGACTTTTACTGTGCTTCCTTAAAAGACTTTTTATTAATGAATTTATATAATTATAATATAATAAATTCTTTTAAAACACGAACGTGATAAAAAGTAGGTAATTAAAAAAATGTCATTATTCCATTTAAGTGAATTATTGAGGGAAATATAGATATATAGACGGAAAGGAAATTTTTATACTATAGTGGACCACCTATAAAATACTTTTAAAATGTACGTAAATACTTTTAAATTGTTAAATTTTCCTTTTTCTTAAAACTGCATTAAAATTGCCTATATAGAACCCCTTGAAATACTAGTATATTCTGATTTATGACATAATAGGTACACATAAAATCTTTATAAGCAAATAGTAAAATTGTATTAAAACTTTGACCGATTATTTCTACGGCATGCATATTACGTAAATTTTAGGAGATAATAATCGTGGCTTTTAATGGGTTCTGTATAGACAATTTTATGGATTTTAAAGAAATCTAACGATTTAAAAATGTTCAAATACATTTCAAAAGTAATTTTAAAGTAATTGTTGCATATAATTAATATTAAATTACAAACTTATTGGAAATCAGGCAATATATTATGTTCCAGGAAACGCACATTTCTGAGAAACTAAATGGCTTTAGTGATTGATGAGGACATATCGATTCCGCCAAATCTTTTTGTTGTTATATATAAATAAATAACCAGTTTCTACAAAATAATTTGTTTTTATTTAACAAATACGTATTTCGAAAACAATGTTCTCATCTTCAGTGTTAAACAACTACTGTAGTTGTACTATTGCGCATGCTCCCACCAGTCCTATGATCGTTTGACTGCGTGTTGAAACAAACCTATAATTTTTCAGTAATTTTTCTTACCGCGTTTATCAAAAATTACCAAAAATTGAAAAATGGCCTGTTTAAAGCACAAACTAAATTACATTTTCTACTGGAAAATGGGGTACAGATTGGCTCATGTCTTCTGATCGAAATGTTGTACACAGAAAAAAATTAAATTAAATAAAAATCATTGTAAAATCACTAGTTTCATCGTTCCGCTTAGAATCTAAAAAATGCATGAGGAAAATATGACACCCTCATCCCTCCCGTGAGTACGCCCCTGCACACACAGATCTAAAATGACTTATCGATCCTGCCACTTACATCTTTTTTACCTGAATTTTTCATCCACATCATACAATATATTTATATATGATATATCTATGGATAATCGCCGGTAAAACACGATTGCGCATAGTGTAAGTATCCTTACGTTTTTGGGAACACGATTACGTACGATATTTTTGTGGAATGTTGCTATTTACTAACTATACATTTTTTTCCTAATATATCTTATGTAAATACACCTAAACCGTATTTAATTTGCAATATCTTATAATAGTTAAATGCTGATCAGCAAATTCAGAGGAGGGTGGGCCTCAACCCATAGGTTTCATTTGGTTTCGAATACTACGAACTTAGGTCAAATTTATAGTTTGCCCCCCCCCCAAAAAAAAAAAATTATTTCAAAAACAAGAAAATAAGCAAAAAGACTTTTAAAATGGTGAAGGCCCCAAATTAAAAAGTAGAAGCAATAAATAACGGTATTGGAAATTGTTCTCGGCACTGCAGTAGCCAATTGCAAATTGCAATATAATTTAATAATAGTATATTGTATATGTATAATTTTAAAATTTTTTGAGGAAAATATTTAATTTAATTAAAATATACGTATTGGTTTAGAGGGGGTTATAGAAGAGATTAGTTTAGAACAAAATTTAGCTAGGGATCCCGTCTAAACTACTAACTAAACAACCGTTAGATCCGCCTCTGTTAATAGATGTGGTGTTTCACAATAAATCGGGAAAACTGTTCGAGTAATGACTCGCCTCGGTTTATAGGTGCAACCAAAGAAGTAGGTGTATATTTTTTTTAATTTGCAAATTGTTACCAACTATATGGTAACTTTAACTGATTCTGTGATACCATTATCACAAAATCAGTTAAAAATACTAGTATTCTAATATTTAACTTATTATGTATAAGTATACACTATGTTTTACAGATGTGTCTATATAGCAATCTTTTCTATACAAAACAGGATATTACGTATTTACCTCGTAATGGCAGAATGGATAAATCGTTTTTTGTCTACCTGTAGCGAGAAAAATTATAGTGGCAGAATCCGGTGTTCGTCAATTGCGTCGAATATTTTAGACTACCTGAAATGTACCTATAGGTACCTACATTTTTTGCACCGGTATCAAAAAGGTATACTAACATCAATTGTGCCAGTAAAATACCGGGTACCTAGGTAACAATTCCCAATGTCTAATATTAATAAATATTGGTTTTTGGTTCAAAATTAAATATTGGGTAATTATTTAACTAATATTCAAATATAAATATTTAATGTACAATCATTATTCAATGTTTATAATTATTAAGAAACAAATATTTAAATTAAAATCAACAATTAATAATTCATAAACATTTATTATTTAATATTATATAATATTGTAAGTTAAATATGTTAATATTATAGGTATACCTATAGGTTAGGTTAGGTATATTATACAGGTACGAAATGGATTACTATCGGCTTCACAGTTCGTCCATTAACAGTTTTACAGTGTAATTAATATTTTTTACGACCAATTTTATTTGTGCTAGGCGTTGAATAATAATTTACCTCCCCTATCCTTTCCCCTTAAAGATCGAATTAAAAAAAACCTTATTTGTGCGTGTATTTATGCCATTAAAAGAATATTTTCTAAAAATGTCAACTTTCTTGAACGAGTAGTTTGGGCTGGTCGTTAAATAATAATTGACTACCTCCCCTTTTCACCTCAAAGGTCCAATTTAAAAAAATCCTCTTTTAGAGGTAGTCGATATCATTATAGAAACATTCAGGAATGTTCACCTACGTCGTTAATCCCAAATTTGATATTTTTCTCGTTTAGATCGATCAGATAGCATTCTACGACCGACTAATATGTTATTTACTACCTATGTACTGTATTTATATACCTGGAGTTTCGATTGAAAAGTAATCCCTGATAGGTGAGCCAATAGATAATGTATAGGTTGTTACTTGATGGAGAATGTCCCAGGTTCAAGTCAGGCCCAATTGGAAATTGTTGCACGAAATTTGTCTGTTTTTAACATTTATTTTCTAATATTTATTAACATTTAAATTTGGTTCATTTAATGAAAATCAAATGAATATAAAATCAAAATTAAATGAGAAATAAATATTTATAAAATGTTGAATATTGAAATTGTAATATTTATTAAATATTTAATAAATATTTTTCATGTTGCTTGGGTATAGGTATATGGTATACGCTACGACACGGTGCAGCGAAACATGAAAACATGACAACAAAATAAATGTTTATATTCTGTAGTTGAAAATAATACGTATACGAAGTTAAAAGTTTTTGTGATTTTTGTGATTTATAACAAATTATAGGATAACTGCTCAAGTGTATTTTAATATAATATAATATAATATTTAATAATATTTATTTACTAGCTTCAGTGCAACACCTACCGAGTACAATTCCTTGCAAGCGCTTTTAATTCTTATACTACATAATAAGTTCAACACCTTTTGTGTCCGAAACCGGAGTTGAAATATAAAAATCATAGCTTTAAATAAACCTCAAATACATTTTGACTCAGTAAGGGCCTATAACCCTTTTTTTTTTGCTCATTCTAAATAAAATTCAATCAGACCCACTGTAAATGGCTTTAGCTGAGGCCTCCAAATTTTAGAATTTTCTTACTACATTTTTCAAACTTCGGCGCCACTGAGTAGGTATACAACCTAACCGCATAAGTAAATAGGCATGTCAGCTAATAGCTATAATTACATTTTCGCTAGCTATCACTACGCGTGTTCCCCAGACATGGAATAAACGATAACAATATCATGGATGAAAGAATCATGGTATCTTAATAATAATATATGTACAAAATGATAATGCAAGAGTTGTATTAATAGATATTTTAATTTTTAATTCACAACAATATTATAATAATTTAAAATTAAGCCTGAGATATTTTTCTATGAATTTTATCGTTCATTCCATGTCTGGGGAACATTTTCTGTGCGCCGTGTTATCTAACTGACATGCCTATTTACTTATGCCATGGGTATTATATACCAGGGAGTCAAAACGGGTTAAAATTTTTCGGGTTTCGGGTTACGGGTTTAAACCGGTTAAAATTTTTCCGGGTTTCTGATACGTGGTTAAAAAACGGTTTTAATTTTTTCCGGATTCCGGGT
>JAIPRL010000996.1:72527-102337 GCA_025469235.1 Pemphigus obesinymphae | reverse complement strand
ATCGTTTTATTGAATGCAATGATTTATCATTGCTTTCAAATTCAATACATCCACCAAAAGTACCCTGCCCAGTAGCGAAGTGCATCCACCAATACTGACACCCGACGAGCGAAGTGCTTCCACAACTAACTGACCGGCTTTTTATATTTTATGCTATAATCAAAACCATTTAAAGTTTCCAAAATGTTTAACATAAATATCTAAGTAAATAAAAACATTTTTTAAAAAGTGTTTTGATCATTCCCTTGTAAATGTTATGGAAAATTCGAATATTTTTTCAAAATTAAATTTTATGTACTTATTACAACATTCTGGTGGAATTAGAATCGTCCACTTGAGTTAAAAATATTCATTTTTTCATTGTTATAAAATAGATAGCTGACATAATATGCACGCAGGTGTATGTAATGGCTTCCCGTATATTTTTGATACGGGTTACTAATACTAATGATCACGTACGTCAAACACAAAATCATACAAGGAAAGTACAATAAATTGCCTAAACAATACTCCTTAGATCCATGTGGTGTGGAGGACTCTTAAGTTACTAAACATTTCTGAAAACTATAAATAACCCGTATTCTATGAATTAAATGGGTAATTTTCATCTAAAGTATAAATGGTTTGGTCATTTTTCAAGTTCTGAGGATAACTGGGACTTAAATATACAAACAAACTGCCTATACATAACAAATTTTTTGACCCCTCGTTCTAGACGAGAATTTAGTACTGTATAATGAGATATACTAATTTGTTTTTCAAAATCTTTATTTTCGGAGTTAAAAGTCAAAAATTTCAATTTATCAAATATTGGTGGACTTATTTTAACAGCCATTCAACTAATAATTTGGCGTATTAAAACGTAAATCTTTGCATAATATAATATGCACGAGTAAAGATAGAAAATAACTTTTAATCAAAGTTTTTTTTACTTTTTCTTTTGTACACTTGTCTAATGTCTTTGTGCTATTGACAAGTTACTTAAGAAATAATTTTGATTGCTACGCATGACATGTAATTGTTTTTTATAAATAAATACCAACAAATAATACGGGGTATTTAAATAATTTTGAACAACAAAATGTTTTGAAACGTGATGAGATGGATTTTATTCGGAATTAAAGTAATATAAGAATTTTAAGTCGAAAACTTAGTAGGTATATATTTTCAATTCTGAGAAGAGCTTGAGTTTTACAATAATATTTATTATTCTTTTTTTCTGGAGCCGACGTTATAGAAAATTTGATCAAGATAATATATTAAAGAGGTTTATTTTTAGATTTTTAACCTTTTTATACTACTTATGCTGGTGATAATAATACAATATTTTTCTATATTCGTATGTATTTGCAATTACAAATAAAATACTTAAAATATAAATATTAAATTAGAATAAATGTTTAATTATAAAATCCTACCTATTTATTTTAGATGGAGTTCCAGAATTCTATCAAATATAAGGTTTTTTTCTTCGGAAATATAATCTCACTGAAAATATATAACTATAGTATATACGAGTATGACTACACTCACAAAAATTGGTGTAGACGTAAACATTTTTTTGGATATACGCCTTAATTTTACAATAAAAATAGGCGTGGGGCTTGGTCCCTACAGCCAATTACAATGTTGTATAACACTTTCAATTTTCTTTCAATGGATTTCAAAGTTTTAAACAAATAATATGATATATAAGTATCATAATAATAATAATAATTTAAAGATCTTTACGCTCATTATTCTAATTTATTTTATAGCAAATTTATTATAACGATATACATACATCCCATATCGGTTTTTTTCTGTCTCTTTCTGGACCTTTTTTCTTGGTCGATTTTCATCATTATCACTGTCAGCAGAACTATGCTAGAACAACCATATTATATTCTCAGGTTCCGTATTATAGTAAAAGGTAGCAATAATGTTGATAATGATGTTATGACACATCGATGATTTTAAGTAATAAAAGTATATCTACGAATATACCGATTAAAGTGGTTTTAGAGTTGCAATACCTACCTAATTCAAAAATAACATTTCGGAGGCTATCATGATGTTGGCCTCTATACCCCACATTATCTTAACGACTTCAAACTGGTATCAAAAAATGGTAACTATAATAAAATTACCATGTTTTGTTTTAATTTGAAACTCATCGGTTGACCTACACGATACGTGTAAAACGAATGTGGATCATTTATAAATTAAATACATTTATTGTACTTATGATGAAAGAAACAATCTTATTTTTCTTATTTTTTATAAAAAAAAAAAAATCGCCATTACATAATTCTTTAAAAATTGGGTATGTGGTGTGGTATCTTCTTATCACTCAACACGGTCCATAGAGTATATAGGAGGGTTCACACTAGAGTTTTTAGCGTGTAGCGAGACAGCATTAACTAATAAGAAATAAGAAAATAAAAATATTTATAAAAAAATCTGCTTCGTAACGCAAAAAATGTAAACGTATCCACGGTAAAAGCTCAATTGTGAATCCATCGAAAAATCAGATTTTCATCGTTGAAACAATAAAACGTATCAAAACGTATATAAAAACAGTAACGTAACGCTCGTTATCATTTCATCATGTAACGAATTTTAAGCGTAAAAATCTAAATATAGCCGGATATTTATTAATACTCTAAAAAAAAAAAATTATTTAGTTAGTTACCTATCTATTTTGAAATTGAAATTGAAATTTTTATAACCAGAGACAAATGTATTTAAAAAGATACATTCAAATTATTATCTTTATAATGAAATATTATTATTTTAAGGAAGAATACGAACGTACACCCGCGTATTTGTTTCATTTTCTTGCCAATGCGCATTTTAGAATTTTAGCGTTAGATATGGAATACTCCGTATACACTACACCATTTTAGTACACTATGAGATAAAACTAATTTAAATACAGTTGTCAATGTTATTAAATAGGATTTGTATTATATTAATTCATTAAATAGTTTGTTTTATAAACCAATATTTTAATTAGAATAACGATTGTTTGAATTTGCATTGTATTGTAAATATATAACACAAGAGTAAACCTAGGATGACATTTATTTTATTAATTTTATTGATTGAAATATTTTACCCACTTTTATATTCAGTTTATGAGTCTTTTTAATCTAAACTTTGTTTTGTAATATTTATTCAAAAAATTAATTGGGGTTTACACATGCACCCATACTTCTTTACGATATTTTGCATGTTTTGAAAATTGCCTACACGCGACTCCTCGAAATTAATCTACAGAGAGCCACCTCAAGTGGCCGCAACACTTGCATTTTTAAGGGGTTTTGAATAGGCAATGTTAAAACAATTTTGGAAAAATTAAAATTTTTTAATTCTTAAATATTTAAGTAAATTTTTTAATTAATTTAAAAATAGCCCCGAGCTTGTACTTATTTTTATTGTTGTGTAATCACAATATTTCCGTCTAAAAGACTAAAATGATAAAATGAAAACTAAAACGATAAAATGATGGAACTTTGGAAAATCTGAAAACAGATTTGAATTTGTCGGCCTGTCGTCTAAAAGATCGATCGAGGCATTTTTCCTTATTATTACAGATTGAAACATAATCAATGATCAAAACTTATGTTTTTTAATTATAAATAACATGGCCAAAAAAAGACAAGCTTATAATATAGTTAAAACAATTTTCAGAATTAAACCCGGACTTTTAAAAGTCCCACAGTTTCATCACGTTTTTAGGTCAATTTTACGTTGGTGTTGGGGTCTCTTAATATATTATTACAGCTAATTATATACACAGGGTCAGGATTTAGAAATGTAAAGAAATGTGTCAATTATTTAAAGAAATAATAACTGCTATTTTTATGATAAAATGTGATTCTTTGTGTAACGACCCAGCTATAAGAACGCACTCTAAAACTGTAAAATCGTAAACAACAATAAATTATTGTCAGTCACCGCCCACCTGCACAGATAAAGATGTATAGTTCCCGTGACTAGGCTAAAATATATCTGATAATACTATATTTGACGGGCAACCATTTAAAATGTACGGTAATAAATTAATATTTCGAAATAACTCTAAAATATATAAAACACTAATAAATAATAACTACAGAATAAGAAAAGTTAAAAACTTATTTAATCACAGTATTTAAAGAGAGCCGATAAAAATTAAAAATAATTCGACAAAAATCAATCTAATATTGCTAAAAGCCTACTCTCAAAAGAAATTATACACCTGACAATATTTTAGTCAGACAGAGTCCCTAAAGATATGTTTCTATTGATTTCTATTGTAATTTACCTAGTATTTAGTAGCATCGCCATGAAAATCTATATTACAGTTTATATAATTTTAGATCGATGTATAGGTTCATTTTAAACATTAAAATAGCCTCGTCGATAGTATCGGCACAGTTTACATTATATCTTTTTTGTGTTTGAATCATAAATTGCACTAATTAATTAACAATTATAGCACGATAGAAGGTTGTTAGTATGTAGCATTTTTTTTAATTCAATTTATTTAAATAATTGACCACAGGCCTAAATACGTTTAGATGTATGAGCTAGGTATGACATTATATTGTTGCAATGAGTAAGACACAATAGGAATTAAAAACAGAACAAAGGGGAAAAAACTATTGTCCGGGAATTATATTTTTATATTATGATGAAAGAATATGTTTCCGGGTGAAATTAATAAAACAATTGTTGAAATTATATGCGTGCTACCATAAGGTAAGTACTATAATATTATCATCATAATATTACACCTTTAGATTATAGTTATAAACTCATAATATTGTATTTTTTATACCTCGCGAGAAGAATATAAATAAATATTACCTATACTGTTTTAAAAAAAGTATATGTATTAGTTATTTACTAGATAGGAACTTACATGAAAATAAATATTCAATGAATTATTCTTATATTTTCAAAGGAATATGTGGAATATGTTATGAAAAATACTTATTTATAGCCTTGTGTTTGTATAGAAACATTTTAGACAGAATATATTTGTAATTCTCTCATCATAGTTTCAAAAGTAAATAATAGACAATCAAATTATATGTAAATGTATTTTATGCATAGAAAAAATAAATTCAGGAAAATCTACGAGCAGTTTATAATAAAAATGTGTTTCGTTATTTCCTCGTAATTCAAATCATAATAATCCAAGAGATAGAGTTTTGAGAATTCTGACTAAAATCGTTTTATTTTTTATTAGCACTTAAAATTGAAAAACACTTGAGTAAACAGAGTTTCTCTCAGATTTCCAAAGTCCAGTATCTCGGGTGTTTTTTTTTTTTTTACTGCAACTCAATGGTGTGCATCTTAAAGTTTAACCAAAAATAATAATGTTATATCTATTGCTCAAAATTACCTATTTCACGTGTAAAATATATTGCCCGACTTTTTGTATTAAAACTTGATACCAATGTACTTGTTTAACAATTCAATTACTATACTCTCTCGAATTTCAAATTATTTCGACGAATATAAAAAAAAAAAAAAAAAAAAAACATACATCGGTTATGAAAATTAAATTTATAGCTACAGCATATAATATATATATTATGCTGCGTTGGATTCAGCAGTTTGTTAAAATTTACTAAAATGGTCATATTTCAAATCCAATTTTGTGGGTTCTGTGGGGGTCGGATGTTGCCAGTGAAATTATTTTTTATTTCGCATAATTATTATTGACATTAAGTCAGGTGTATATTTTAAAATAACCTACCGTTAAACGTGCACTCACAGTTTACCTACCAAAATATTATACGTATTGCGAAACGTATCGTTTAATACACGGTAGATGGATGACATGATGATAATGTATGAACACTGTACGACTTGTGTAACGATATTTTACGATCATTTTCGGAACAATATAGTACCTAATAAAATCGTACGAGTATTCATAATATAATTTAGTGTATTATAATTTCGGCAACTACGTATTTGCCGATTTTATAGTAAATAGAAAGAAAAATAAATAAAAAAACAAAAAAACAAGGTAATAAACCTATCAATATTCGGTTCAATAATTTTTTTTTTTCGCTACATAATAGTGTTTTCGCTATTGTAACGCGAAACTACGCATATTAACACGCGCGTATTTGTGCGCAAACATCCATCGGCGAATTTAATAATGGACTCGCCCATTATAATGTTTGACATAAAATCTTTAAACACCAAACAGTAATAATAGATTCACGATTGGTCCATATTAAAAAGCGACGGGCCATTAAACGTACGAAATGTACTTAATGATCCTGTTGCACCGTATTTTTATATATATATATATATATATATGTGAAAGACTGATTATTATTATTTGCACTTGCTCTTAAAACAAATTCTTTCAATATTTTCCTTCTATTCTATACGATATCGGAAGACGCGCTTAAAATGAATATGAAAAAAATTTAAATACGTCGAGCAGATATATAATAATATATACATATTTATTGCCACCGTTGCAATACACGTTAAACTGCAGAAAGTCGATCGATTTCAATATTATTTGAGAAACAAATATTATTCCGGTTCATCAATCATTCATAATATTTCTCTCTTTCTTTCTATATATATATTATTAGAATTAATATAGATAATATTTCTAACGCCAACTTAAACATTTCATAATGTAGGTAAATTTTGAATCTTCCTTCAAATTATTCCTTCAAATTACGGTTTTATCAAACATTAATCATAAAAAAAAACCTTCTAAATACCTTGATTAATATTATGCATATATGAATATAATATGAATCATTTGTGGACATAAAATTACAAGATAAACCAAACATTTTATAGGTACCTAACCTACTATACGTACAAGCGCATGCAAACATTTTGAATCGTATTATATACAATACATTATACTATGGACATTTAATGAGAGCGTTTTATGAAAATATAAATAACAAATCTTTTTTTTTTTTTCGTGAAATATAGTATTATAATAAACATTACAAGATGTAATCTAATTCGACCAAGAAAATAAATATTTATTCGGTGTTATAAATAGTATAAGTAATTATCTAATGAAATAAAAATGTGAATGATTGTAATCTATTAACTAATAAAAGTACCTATAGGTACATCAAATAAAGCGAACATTTTATTATATCTCAATAGTTTGAAATTAATATTAAACAATCAGTTGATCATAGTGTGAAAATATTCCATAATATCACTATAATTCTATAATAGTGATCTAATTGATGAAAATTTATCAATTTTCAATGAAATAGTATTCATTTTACGAAAAACTTTTTTCATTTCATGAAGTGAACAATATTCCATGAAAAGGAAAATTGCACTAAATAGCTATAGCATATTACACGTATATTGTATGCACATCGTCATTTATATATCACGTTACAGACCATGGACATTTTCTTGTATATTATAAGGATTAAAAATGAGAAAATTATTATATTTATATAAAATATTAAATACCAATTAAAGGAGGATATTGGTGTCAAC
This sequence comes from Pemphigus obesinymphae, assembly GCA_025469235.1. Lineage (NCBI taxonomy): Eukaryota > Metazoa > Arthropoda > Insecta > Hemiptera > Aphididae > Pemphigus > Pemphigus obesinymphae. Next base: position 94,849 of record JAIPRL010000996.1, on the reverse strand, counting down.
TTTTCTTTTTTCAACAAAAAAAAAAAAAATGAGAACCCCACCTATATTTTTGTCAAAACCACATAATAATGTATTTTTTTAACTTTTTAGTTATTTAATATTTTTCAAATAGGTTATTAGTGAATTCTGGTTAAATTTCAAGAATTCTATATTTATATTAGTCAAATATGTATACTATCTATATAATATTAGAGATATAATTATTTCTTCGGAACATATTTTAGAATTTTTCTTAAACAGTGCAGTCCTATTGTGTTTAAAAATACTAAATTTTCTATTTTATTTTATTTGTTGAAAATTACAAATTTTAATTAACTTACGCATAGTAGTACTTGCATTAATTCGTATATTTTACAAATCAAAAATATAGGAAAGATATAGGTATAATAAAAATAGCAGTCTTATGGAAAAAGAACGTTAACAAAATAAATGCATTTTTTAATTTAATTCGTTACATTATTGATTAGAATTATAGAACTGTTTATTTATGCGAGATACGCTATTAATCGGTCCGTTTTTTAGAAAGGTCGATAACCTCTTTAATTGAGCGGACCATATCTATGTTTGGATTTTTATTGAAAGCCCATGACCACATTGCATTAAATATTAATTACAAAAAAATAATCGTTTTTTTTTTTTTACATAGGTAATATATATAGCACTGATATTTTATTTAAGAACAAAAAATCAATACGACTAAATAGTTTTCATAAAATAGATAATAAACATACAATTGCAAACAAAAAGAAAGAAAATGAAAAATGGAAAATTAATGTAATTCTCACTGTTAAGTTTTAATAGTGCCCATTAATTTTCTTCATACCAGCGTATAATATAGCTAAAAAATATTCGTCATTCAAGCTTGATTTTGACCTGGTTTTATCTGCAAATTGCGATTCATTAAAGTTGAAATCTTTTGCTTAAAAACGCACATATATAAAAAATAAGAATAGTGAGAATAATAAGAATAATAATATCTATATTATTATTTATTTCATTTGGAAAATTGTGAATTCTTTCAAATATCAAAAGTTTTATTAAGTTCTAAGATTTCTAATTGTCACGTTTGACATTCTTAATTGAAAATGTGAAATCGTTTCCATGAATACCCATGAATATATTTAATAGTATCCGTTTTCAGTAAATGTTAGCTGTTGGATATAGGTATTTACATAACAATGTATTAAAATTCATTTTAGATTCTAAATAAATCTAAGCACAGTGAGACAAATATGTATTGATCACATTGATTTTTTGATTCATAACTATAATATAGCGCTGCAGGTATTGATCGAAAGATAATTTTCTATATATTTTTAAACAAATATCGCAATTGTACGCAACAATAAAGATGGACATAGTCTGCGCATGTGAAATATTTTTAAAAAAAAACTCTACATTTTCATTATTCTTAAAATGTCTTTAAAATTAACTATATTGAATGCCTTAAAACCTGACTGTTTGTTTTTGTCTTTTACACATACCTACACATATTTTGTGGGTATATAGGTACAGTTTATATATACCTAAAACATGTTATGTACAGAATAACCATCTATTTTTAAACATATTTATTTATTTATTTAATAAAATAAAAACATAATTAATTATATTTGTATACAATTATTGTGAGTTGTTACACATTTATTTTATAAATATTATAATATGAGTATGTGCATAATATCATATATCTCTGTTTCATAACTTTTATCATTTGATTATTTGTCTAATGTCTTCAAACATAAAATCAAAATATCAGCTACTTTATAGTATTAATTGTAGTTATATAGCTACCACAATAATTATAATAAGTTACCTACTCCACAAAATAGTTGAATACCTATATAATTCATAATTTTCAGTTATAGAATATTTACTAATTTTTCGTGAAAAATATTCCGTAATAAAATATTACATTGGTAGTTAAAACATTAAAAAGTTGTAACCTAACCCTATCATTAAAATATATAGCCGAAAAAGTCGAAAATATTTGTTAATTTTCGTTAAAAGCATTTAATTTGACTATTATTATATCATTGATACGAGTTTATCCAATATTGATATGGGTTCTGACTTCTGAAATAATTTAATTTATTCGACACGATTATGAAAACTATTGAATATATCGTTGAACAATTTTTTTAATATCTAGAAATGTCGTTTAATCACCAATATTTCTTTACTTCTGTAACTTGAAAGACGATCAAATTTACAAAAACAAAAAAAAATTGTCTGTCTTTACTGAAATATTCCTGCTTTATACAGAAGAATGTCGTGGTATTATAATTCCTCTCGAAACGACCGATGACCCATTGTCAATATTACAGGCTACTTATATTTTATACAATAATTGCATGATGATAAAATATAAGGCTACAAGTATACTGATAAGGTCAAATACAATAAAATGCACATTATGTATAGGTCGTATAATCGGACAATCTGATATATAAAACGGTATACTTGGGGTCACATACTCAACAGACTATTTGGACTATTTCCTGATAGAGTATACCACAATATTATGTTTATATCACCACATAATAATATAGCCAATACATCGATTGTATATTGCGTGTATAACGAAATGATAATTAGTATAAAATATATAACCACCATGTACAGGGTGTAACAGGATTAATTGACAAATACAATGACTTTTATTTCATTTATTGTTTTCAAGTTTTGGTTTTTTAGTAAATTTTTTTTCAATTCTTAGCTTACCGGCTGAATAATTGAATAGGTGGAAAATAATATATATATATGGAAGAAAGTAATGTAACATTTTCGTAAATTTAAAAAAATTGTAGAAAATCAACGACTAATCATTATAATAAACATAATATTTTTTTTAAAATAAGTGTTTAAAATGCCTATTTTGGATTAAAATTAAAATTATAGGATTCTGATAAAAAAAATAAAAAATATTGGACATGACAAAAGTTTTTGAATTTATCAAATAGTCCTGTTACATTCTGCATAAATGTCTATATATATATATATATATATATATATATATATATAAATCGTCTTTAAATGAATAAATAAATAAGACATTTTCAGTATCAAAATCAGCTATAAGCACACATTAAAAAAAATATATATATTTTTTAACTAAGTAATGATGCATTATATAAAAATATTTCAGATAAAACAAGCCGATAAATTTTTTAATTGAGTAAGGAAAATATATTTATATGCTTAATATATTTAACGATTTGTTATTTAAATTTCAAAATGTCTATTTTTTAAGGTAAAGTTGGTTTGTAAAGCCTTTTCAAGAAACTATTCTATAGAATCTTTTTATTTTGCCTTTTTTTACAAACTATTCAACTATATTGTACTAAATTAAATTTGAAAATAAACAATATTGAAAATGAATCTAACTAAATCACGGTTTAAAATACGTACCTAATCGAATTACAAATTGTACAATAAATCCAGCTATATAAAAATAAAAATATGTTATAACACTTAAAACTCTTGTGATAATCTTTTTTTGAAACTTGACAGACATTTTCACACATCATATATCAATATCAAAATACTTCAGTTTATCGGTTTTAGAACCATAGAACAAATATTTATCCATTTATTGCATCAGTGAATCAACAAAGGTTTTTAACGTTGAAAAGCCTAGATACACTCATATTTTAGTATCAAATATCTCAAATGAATTTTACGCTTAAGAAGTTCTGAAAAAAAATATCTTGAAAAAATCAATGATAAATTTTAGTTAATTTTTTAATTTTAATTTTTTCTAGTAAAAGAACACCTTGTACGATTAGTAAACACTCCATACCTATATCATTGTATGATCAATTAATTTATTTTCCACTTATTTCATTCAGTTTTTCATAATTTTATTATATTAAGTTATAATAATAAAAGTTAAAACTTCAATATAAATTAAATCGTTTAACAAACATAATTAATCATTAATCATTTTAAACGACTTTTAAAATGAATAAAATAGTAATTTAGTTATACAAGTATAATATTAGAAACAAGTATAATATGTGAATATATTTTTTAATATAATGTTTGTTAAGACTTCAAAGTATATATATTTTACATAAGATGTTCTGTAGAAGAAATTGATAATAAACTTAAACATGAATTTTAATTAATGAGGTAACTATTCAACATCATCAACCATCAACATAACCAATCATCAGTTTTTTTCTAGTAAATGAACACTTTATCCAGTTAATAAACGCACACTACAAGTGAATGAACATATTTTACCAGTAGGTATATGAACACTTGATTTATTTTCCATTTTTTTCATTAAAATTGTTCGTAATTTTATAAAAAATAATAATAATAATAATAATTAAGTACAAAAAAATTACCAAAATTTTTTTATAATTATTAATGTTCACTTACTGGATCGAAATATTATGAAATTTAATAAATGAGTATATTATGTTCATTCGCTAGATAGATGGCACAATATTATTATAAAATCCACAAAAAAAAAAAAAAAAACTCATTTATATTTATTCGTTTATTTCTCTATTTGTAGACCATTAATCAAACATCGCCAAAACTATAAATTAACTTCTAAAAAATTAAATATTAAGTGGATGCTACCCACACGTTTGTTGTCTCAGTATTACATACGCATAACGTAGCAATAATCTACGTACCACATTTTTACTACAGTTTATTAATAATTAATATTAAAGTAAATTTACTTATTATAAAATTTGTAGAAGAGAACATTTTATTTTTAAAACTAGTCATATGCATAAAAAAAATGAGTAAACTGTAATAAGAATGCGGTGGGTACGTAGATTTGCTTTGTTATAAGTGTGTAAGCATAGGCGGAAATGGGGGGCCAAGTCCCCCAAATTTTTCATTAGCCCACCAAATTTTTCATTAGCTTCCTAAACAATCTTATGTCATAAATGATGTGATATTTTTTCCCCATTGTGATTTCAGATATTTGAGGACTCAATGCTATTTTCAAAAAAAATCTGATCATTTATTTTATGAAAGGAAATCGTTAAAAATGTACAATAGATATAACCAACCAATAACCGTACCAAAATAATAAATATGGTCTAATATCACAACGATGTCACAGATTTGATAACGATATTGAAAAAAATAGAACAATAATATTAAGATGAATGCAATTTAATTTAATTATAATATTGATTTAAACTTTAAAAATATATCTACATTTAATTATTATATTTGTATTGTTATATGTAAATGTAAAAAAAAAAATGTGGGTTTTGAACTGTAGACAGTGATTTTTAGCTGTGCAGTGGGGGTCTGTGGGCAAAGCCCCCACGTCTCACATTGATGTTAAAAACGTTAGTCCCACCTGAAATTTTAATGAATTTCCACCTATGTATGTAAGACAGAGACAACAAACGTTAGTACAGGATAGCATCCTCTTAAGTGTTTATGTTATGTTGATCGTTTATATTATAGAATCAAATAGATCTCAGTTTAAATGTCTTACCAAGATTTATAACGATTGAAATACCATATAACTGCCGTTAAAATTTTTCCCCCAAAATTAAAAAAATTTTAAAAAAAAAAAAAAAAAAAAAAAAAAAACAACGGTGATAATAAGTAGAGGGTAATATATTTGATTCCTATGTAACGAATATTGTTCCCATCATGAAAATACAGTGACATCACAATATTTTGATAATTTAAATATTTAAATATTTTTTCCTGAGAGCTAATACTGACATACGCTTTCTTATAATTTAAAATAAATTCCGGGCTTGTTCATTCACTGGTGTGGATACCGCATGCTTTTTTTCGTGCTTTCTGAACATTTGAAAAAATGTTTTACATTTACCTATATATTTGTATTGATGAATATTATACATAACCATGGGCGCCTATTGGGGGGGGGGGGTCAGGGGAACATTTCCCCCCGGGAAAATTTCAAAAACCATGTAAAATGAAATTTCTGTGAACAATTTGGGTAATTTATTTAAGATATTATCAGTATGAAAATATTAGATACCTGATTAGGGTAACCACCGTTGTCACTATTATATGGATTTTTTTCATTGTTCCTTATCTGAATTTGTAAAATGTTGCATTTCGTACATAAATCATTATGAAGTAGGTACTGATCACTCGGATACGACACGAGCTTCAAAATCTTTTGTTCCCGTTTCGGCTACTTTGAACGCATGGGTATCTAGTTAACCGAAGATCTAGGTGAACGTCACCCAACAACTTGTCCGAAAAGAATCATATGTTTTGCGATTTATCAATTACTGTGCGGTACAGAACAAAAACAAACTCGGAATTCAAATTTAAGATAACGCGTAGTAACTGTGAATTGTAATCTCTTTTTTCACGGCTGGATGGGTGGTGGGGATCGTTAATCGTAAAACCGTAAACCGTTCCTATGGTTATATACGCCATACGGTTCTCTATTTTCTGACCCGTGTGGCTTCTGAAATGTTCCGTGTAAACTGTGACAGTTTTTCGCGTGGCTATTAAAAAAAAAAAAAAAAAAAAAAAAACGAGTGCTGTAAGTAAATTAAAAAATATATGTATACCCCAAAACGCCAAGAGCCAGAATCAGAAACAAATTCCCTAATCTAATGTAATCAATATTTCCCTGTGAATTAGTTAAACTGAAAAAAAAAATGAATACCTTGAGATACTCAAAGATATTGAAAATCATTTTAAAATTCAAAATTTAAAAATGAATGGCTTAATTTGGTATGACTATATTGGAAGTTGAAGTCATAAACTTACGTATAGATGATATAATGCAAGATTATATAAAATTAGTAAAGGAATGTGAATTTTTTTCTGAGATAAAACAATGTATAATAATATGATATATAATACATGGACAAGTGTTCATAAAGCAAAAATTGACGACAATATTAAAAAATATGAATATATTGATAAAGTAATTAATAAATTTGATATTAAAAAGAGAAATTCAAAATTTTTATTTGAAAATTGATAATATTTAAACTAACTCTAAATTGTATTACTGCACTACGCACTACCTTTACACTCAATAAATAGTCTTTATAATTTAAATGTATTATTTTATATGTTTCAGTTATTGATTTTTATTTATTATACTGCACAGGAATTTTCTATGGGTTGGGATTGACACAAATCGTATTATCTCAAAAAAACGAGGCAGTATTGGAATTGTAATGCAAAAAAAAATCTAGGTACATTAAAAATCATATTTTTCCAGAACTAAAAATCCAATCATAAACCAACCATTGGAAGTTAAATCATAACATTCTTAGTTATCTAAATATTATATTTAAAAAAAGTTATAAATAAGTGAAATTTTTAATTTTTTTTGACTAAATGATTCTTTAAAAAGACCAAGTCAGTAAATATAGAATTTCATCTGTATTCAGGGGAAGGACATGACACCTAATAAAATTACCTAATATTGAATTATTGCTAAAACCGGTAGTAAATTTAAAAATATTATAATTGTTTTAATTTGTACCTCCCTGAAATTTACCCTATGGGCGCCCCATTTTGTACATAACTTCTCAAATATTATCATTGTTAATAAAAAGTCGTTTCCCAGCATTTGTAGTAATGTTTAGTTCCCAATTATTATAGTGTCTACAAAACTATACCAACGATATTATTATAGGTAGGTACTTATTAATTTTAATCTCGGATATTGATATTATTATTTCATTAAAGGTTTCAGTAAATTTCTCACAATTCTATACCTACGCCGTCTATGAAACACTAATTGGATTTTCAAAGGAATGATAAAACAGCTGTATGGCATATTTATAATAAATTTTAAATGTACAGCGACTGAACACGTATACTGCAGCAATAAGAAAATTGTGTTTAATTAAGTCCAATACTTGAAATTTATCACGATCTCCGTAGTCCGTGAGTAAATTACCAAAATTATTCTTTCATGTTTTAAACTTGAAATTATTTTAGATTTTATGAGCAGAGTGAAGAAACTGGTTATTATTTACAATGACTGTCATTTTTTTTCTGTGTATAATTTATCGACCAGAAGACTTGATCAAATCGATGCAATTTGTGATCAGGCGAAGGAACTTTATAAAAAGGCCATTTGTCGATTTTCTTTTGATAGAAGCATAAGGAAAAACAACCGAAAATGACGTAAAAACACGGTAAAACACGATTACGTAAAAATCCATTTTTATTATTTTGTTGTATTTCTGAAAAAAAAATGTATCAAAAATCTTGAAATTAACACCAAATATATAAATTACCTATAGTTTACTATAATTTGACGGTCGATAATATTATCATATATATGTACATACCTATATACATACCTATATGTATGTATATATATTTCGAGGTTTTTATGTCCTAATAAGAATAATTGTAGATTTTAAGACCTAAAAATTTAGTACAAAATTAAACGTCCATATAACTGTTATATATTAAAAAAATTCAAATATCATTAGTAACAATTTTTTTAGAGCCATTTAAAGTTAATAAGTTAATATTAATTTTGTTTATCTACTTAAAAATTATGTATTTAAATATTTGTAAATTATTTGTTGTTCAAATTAAGTTTGAGGTAAAATGTATTAACTTAAAATTATAATTTTTAAAACATACCATAAAGCAGAAGAAAACTTTAATCATGATGGCTATATAGTTATATAATTAAACTTAGGTATATTTATTACCTATCTTTAATTTGTATTATTTTTTTAAATCTTTAAATAGAGTAGTTGATGTTAATAGTTATTATATAAAAAAAATATTTCTAATGTATTTCAAAATATATCTATTTAAATACAAAATATATAGAGTCTGATTATTTGAAAGTTAAGTACGTATATACTATTTTATTCTTATTAATAGAAAAAATAATTGATCGATGAACAAATCTCTTGGATAGAAATATAATAACTTTCAATTCAATAAGTTGACTTAAATAAAGTCCAGTTTTAACTTTGAACATTTACAATTCATTTATTTATTTATTAATAGGTATATAACTATTCATTTTAATTGTTTATAAAATTATTCGTGTTAACTGAACTTTATGTATTGTTTATTTTATCATTACTTTACCCTATAATTGTTTATTTTTTGATCAATTTGTAATTATTTTATATATCTTATCAATTCTCCTACCCCTGAAATTAAATTTAATTAATTAAAATTTTTCTTTATATACGCAAAGAGAAACTATTGGGAAAATTTAAAAATGGCCGCTTTGAAGTAGGTACAACTAAACGAAATTTACTATAAAAAAAAACCTTTTTGGTGGCTCAGCTAAGCCAATAAAAGGTTCTAACTTGGTATTGTCATATTGAACAGGAGAGTATATTATCTTAAATTTCTAATATTAATTTAGAATCGTAATTATGTGCAATAATTTATCGAATTATATCGTATCACTTCGCTCAGAATGTAAAAAGATATGAAATTTATAGTATATTTTATAATTATTATTATAATATTTTATTATTATATTTACGACATTTTAATCATTTATAATTCAATGCAACGTATGTAATTAAAAATAAAAAAACGGGGACTTTTTCCAAATCTCTGCGATAATCGTGTAAACTTTAGTAAATTACGTCATTGCAGCTACCAAAGCAAAATTGTCAATGCACTACTGAATACAAATCCAAGCTTAAAAAACGATACATATATTTTCGAATGAATTTCTTTGTGGATAGAATGTCGAAAACATTTTATCGTTATCCCCACGATGTATTCCTCTGTTTTGCAATTTTATCATCTTTATTATTATCGGTACTATATAGTTTGTTATCGCCCCGCCACTATTTATTCAACGTGGTGTTTCACAGAAAATCGAGGGATATTTTCGAATTGAATAATTATAAAATATATCGAGTTTTGTAAATCATAACTCGGACAGTTTAATTCGAAAATATCCCCCGATTTGCTGCGAAACACCACGTTGAATAAATAGTGGCGCGGCCATAACAAACAAGTACCTACCTTATTATCATCTGCAACTATAGGGTGTCCATAAACTATAAGTAAGTAATATGGTTTACTGTCAACTTATTAAATTATCTAGTGGAAAACTCTGCGAGTAATTTATTCATTAGTTAATTTTTATTCATTTAAAGTATTCCGTTTAAAAAATTGTTCAGTATAAGTGATCGACATTTTATTAGGTAGGTACCTATAGGTACCAAGTAAATATTTTTTGTATTTAAAAAAAAAAAAATACAATGAAATATGAAATTTAGTACTTATCAAATTATTTTAAGTACCTATCCATTTTTCTTATTTTATTATACTAAATAAACAATAAATTGTTTATTGTGCGAAATACATGGATACCATATTATATGGGTAAATAACATTAACTTTTAGATTACCTATAAGTCAAGTTTTAAATCGAGTTTAAACGTCATCAAATACGGTTAAGTAATTTATTAATTAATTACTTGAAACTATTTAAAAAAAAAAAAAAATTCAAATTGATTTAACTTTAAATTGTTAATATTATTGTTAACTTTTCCCATCCTTGATTTTTAATAGTCTATATTTAATAACTTGAAATTATTATTTCGTTACATATCACTGATATTACATATACATATATACATATATATATATATATATAATGATGTGTATATCTGTATTTTAAATTTACTAGGTACGCATTATAAATTGATGTATAAATAGGTGCATAGGAACAAATGAAAAGATTATAGGTATAAAGTAGATAAGTCACGTAAATCTGCGTAATATCTGACAGTAATAAATCATCATTAATCATCGAATCTCGGCCGTGATGAAATTTATTATCGTATTTAAAAATTAATTTTCGTTGGGTCGTCGATATTTTAAAGTTATGGTCATGCATTAGAATGATATAAATTTTTTATACATACGAGTACAATAGACGAGTTGCCCATAGTCATCGAGAGATTTAAAACAAATACCCGTCGATACGGACTTAATTAGAAATGTATACGGTTCGTTTAACTATTTTATACAAGTGACGTGTTATAATATGTTTTAATTATTCGTGTTACCAAAGTGTACCTATATTAATTGCTGATAAGTTTCGGGAAAACATTAAAAACGTAGCCTATACGAAATATAATGGGTTTAATTTATGATAACCGTGCGCGGCTCATTGCTCAAAGTCGATAACATTATCAAATATCAATAAACACTAGTAGGTATATATATATATATATTATTATAATATACTGTAAATTGTAATTATATTCTGGTAAGCTTACTTTCTCATATAGTTTCGCCATTGAATCTACTCGTACATACATAGTTTGTCCATTATTATACTTCGTTCGGAACGAATGTCTTTTTTATTTCTTTCTTTTGTCCTTACTCATTTATATATTAGGTACCTACTTAAATTTAAATCAGTACCTATTGATCGTTTCTCCCGTATACGCGTATTGAATACACAAGTGTGTAATAATTAAATGAGTAAATACAACGCATTTATTATTTAATAAGAATTTTTTTTTCTCCTCGTCCAATTAAATCCTATTTTAAATGTGTTATTTAATATTTTAATTAAAATTTTTAATGCTCGAACGCACAACGCTGATAATAACTAATGGACCGTTTATCAGGTTGTTCTAATGCTAAACCGAAAAGTTGAAAAACAAAAAAAAAATGAATATTTTTGTAAATTCATTAAAGTACAAAATTACAAAATTGAAGATGTAAAGTTCAGTATATGTATGTTTTTTTTTTTCCAGTAAATTATCACCATATATATTAGATAAAATATACAAATAAAAAAAAATTATTAAATTTTAAAGTTTCATTATAAACGTGCATCCATATGAATATATGATTTAATAAAGATAGACTTATAGAGATTACCAATCTTTTAATAAGTACGGCCCACGATTTAAACTTTATTTATCTTCAAAACAATATTTTCATTAAACGATTTCTCGTTTTTACTCGTTAACAATTTGCTCACGGTTCATTTGTGATTCTCTGCAGGTTTAAGATTATATTATTCCTGTTGACAGGCTCAGACAAACCAATGAATTATGGACCAGTTGTCAATTTTTCCAGTTAATTTTACCCAAATGGCCAAATATTTTTACTATCAAATTTAAAGAGAAAATATTTTTGAGTGTGTGGTCTGTGTAAAATATCGCCGAAAAAAATTACGGCATTTTCAGTTTTTGACATTTTTAATTATTAGTAAAAATTATTATTTGTCAGAAGACAGTTTACAAAGAAAATCACTCGAAAATGTTTTATTAATATTTTGAAATGGGTGTTTAAACTTTTAATTGAACCAAATCTTCACCACAAATTATAAGAGGCTTTTGGACGAAACTGTGTTTGGACTTGTAATATTGTCTTGAAACCAATTTCTCGTTTTGATTATATATATATATATATATATATATAGGTATTCAACGTATAATATACTGATTAGTCAAATAGTTTCAAATAATTGCATAATATACCCATTTCAATAGATATAGTTGTAAAAAATTTAAAAATGTGAATTTCAAGAAATAACTAATAAAAAAAAGTATACTATTGATATACGATATTGATGTTTATTTATAATGCAAAATGTTTTATCAATTATAAACAAAATGAGAGATTGGTGAGATCGTTAATCGATACGATTAATCGTGCAAGATTAAAATGTAGTTCACGTGAAAAAAGAAACCAAACAGAGGTGCCTATTCATTTTGGGAATTAATCTTTGAATTATGCATTATAGGTATGTGTCCATATGTTAAGAGGGTAATTATTATTAAAACGAATAATTTATCTACATCGTAATTTATAAAAACTTTATAATTAATAGTATCAAAGTCCGAGTTTTCAACCTCGTATTTATTCTTCGACATTTCATGTGTATATAATATATATATTGTTTTACATTCCATATATTACCAACTAAGTAAAAAAAATGATTACGTTATATTGTATGATGAATTATGAATAATTGGTCAACTACTTTAAATTACTGTTATTTGAAATGTTGATTGAAATAACTGAATGGAAATGTTTGGGAACGTATCATTGCGGTGTAAAATTGTATAAGTACTAAGTGTCAAAAATGTTATGTAAGTACCTATATGAAAATATACATAACTGTATAATATACCTGTGTATTTGACGTTTTTTATTTATTTGTTATATATAAAAAAAATTCGAGTCATTACGAACTTTTCCATTTGGATACAGTTATACATTGTGATTTTAATTAAAACTCATATCTATTTGAAACTTGATATTCGTACTCGTTTCATTAATATAATTATATATTTGTGATCGTAATGTGGCTCGTGATTATTGTAAGACCATAATTTATACTATATAGCCGTATTTTACGGTAATAAATTATATGCAATCAAATTCAACACCTTAAACTTCATATTTCGATTTCAAACATTCAGCTTTAATATATATATATATATATATATATAATAATATATTCCAATAATGATAGTAATATTAAAAAATAAGTCAATCAGCTATATAATCGTATTCCATTAATATTGATGATATAAGATTATCTGTATTGTGTGATGTGTTCACAAAATATAATGTAAGAAGCCAATTATAATATAGTATATATATATATATAAGTAAGTACTTATAGCTACATGTATATAAACAAAAATGATAAAATATGCATTCATTTACAAACAAAAATTATAAATTTACATATTCTCTATTTCAAAAAAAAAAAAAAAAAACACATAAGTATACTTCGATAGACTATAACTTACTTACACTATTATATTAACAAAATATAATATTTATGGTCTGTACAGGTACATAAGCTAGGTAGGTATATAAAACATGCAATGATTTATTCAAAATTTAATAGTAGTAATAATATAAAAACATTGTATTAATAAATTTCAAGCCAATGCACACTATAAGTTACGTATAGATAACATATTATTTTAGAAGCAGCCCAGTGGCGTAACTACGAGTATGTATACGTATTATTATGATATTATTTTCCTTAGATTTTTTTTTTCTTTTGTCTACAATAATATTATAGCCGTGCGTTTTTTAAAAATTTTTTTTTTTATATATATTTACATCGCTTTATAGTTTATGTGATATCTAATTATGATAATCGTTGAACCAATTAGCGAAATAATCGAATTGTTTTTTTGCACGACTTATCAAATCTAAGTCATTACAAAACTATATCGCTCCGGCATTAAAATGTTTTAGTTATTTTCACGTATACAAATTATTGTGATTTGTGAGTGTCCTTAAGCCATGCTATTGTTACGCCACTGAAGAAAGCACTAAACTACTTATAATGTCCGTATGAAATAAAAATCACTGGTCGACATGATTTTAAAAAGAGAGAGAGAGAGAACTATTATATCATTCACATCTGCAAATGGATTTGTAAATAAATTCGATAGTGTCGAGAAGTAAAAAAAAAAAAAAAAACGAGTTAATATAAATGAAAGAAATTTAATTATATATATAAAAAAAAATACTATCTACTATATACTCGATAGATATTATATAGAAACATTGATTCTTTAGGATGTCCCCAAACACCATTGTGCTAAATAAAATGGATTAAAAAAATAACTGTATAATATTAAAATAATATTTAACTATTCGACTAGGTAGTATTGATTTTTCAAATTTAAGATACAATAGGTATACCTACGTAAAACTTTACCGAATCCATTTAAGTACAATGATTTTAAAAATGATTATAAGTAGTTATATTTTTGAATTCGCACACGTCTAATACGTTCCACTTATACGTCAAAACATCCCCAGTTCAAATTTCTCCATTAAAACACATGCATTTATAATAAATTAAATAATACATATTCCACATTAAATAATATCCATACTTAACAGTACCTATATAATATTATGACGTACATAATTGTCCATGCATGTGAAATTTATTGTAAACTTCCTTTAAGTTAATATTCGTTAATAATGTTTCGTGTATCACTAGCAGATAAAAGTTATGAAATTAAACGGGAAAAACTCAGTTTCTTTTAGACCGGGGTTCAACTAAAAACAAAATATAGTGCCTATAAGTATATACGCGGGGAAAATTTACGAAACTAATTGATTCAAGTTTTTTGAACATTTATATTACAGCGGTTTTTTAGCGATTATTCATTTTATTTTATTTTCCAACCATATTTTTTAGCCACATTTTTTTAAAAATTTAACTTAAACGTAAAGCGTTAGAAATATATTTTTATTTCGTATAAAAATTTAAAACGTGAGACGAGTATTAGAAACATTGATTTTTATTTTGTTTTATACTACGTCGTACCTATACTATACGACTTTCGGTAGATATTTTTACTGGAGGATATTTTGACGGTTTACCATTTTGTCCACGTTGTGCACGTGTGAACGATATTGATCAGTGGCGCCAAGTGAGGGGGGAACAAGGTAGGCAGGCATTTGCTTCCCCTTATTGACAGTGGACTGGTGACGACGCGTTATATGGGGCCTTTTTCTAGGGAGAAGAATTTATCCGAATAACCGATATTTCCTCCTCTTATATCATTATGGAAGCGGTTTCTTAATTTTGAGAGAACAATTTATATGAACACTTTTTTTTTTTTTTTTTTTTTTTTTGATTATTTTTATGGGCCGGTCACGTCTTTTCCCTCCCCCTTTCAAAACTTGAACCGACACCACTGATATTAATACCAACGACTTTAGTGCACGTTATATTATTGTGTTATGTGATTAAATAAATTAAATTAATATTTATGGTCAAAATATATTATGTTTACAATATTATTTTATTAAAATAAAAATTGCATGTTTAAACGTATCGCAGCGGTCCATCTGGCGGGGCTTCAAAAATCCAACAATCTGGTTTCAGTAGAAGTTTTAGATATCGTGGCCTAATATAATATAATAACAGTAAAATATTATTTTCATATAATATGTTAAAAATTAAAAATTAAAAAAACTTGAACCAACGAATGTTATCTGAACATAATGAAATCAATAATTTACGAACAAATCAACGATTCATTTTAATAAGCTTAATTAAAAAAATGTGTAACAATCGTTAGTTCAATTAAAATATATTTCATATAGAATTGATTTTTACATAAGTTAAAATTAATAAAACTAAACAATACAGAATGTTAGTTATAGTGGATAAACTGAAACATATAAAGAGGTATATAAATATTATCACTTTTTTTTTTATATTTTCAATTTGAAGGTATTTTATATAAATTATAAGATTCCTATTAATGATCTAAACCTATAAACCTATATATAGTGTATTACAGTGAAACGAATAATTATTTAAGTTTACCATTTGTTTTTTAATATATATTATATTTTATGGAATTCTGTATGACGTTTAAATTATTTTTACTAATACAAAAATTCCTTGGATTTTTTTTCTAAAATTTACAATATTTAAAAATATAATTGTGAAGTAAAAAAAAATAATGATTATTTTTCAATAATCCCAGAAATTATTATAATAGACATATTATACCTATAATACGGTATATTATCGTGAATTATTTTGAAAAAAATGTTTATCTATAGAATAACATCGGGTACTATAGAAATTTAAGTATTAAAAAATGTGTACTTAGGTCCTGGAATAATATAATTTAATAACATTTTTTTTTTACAAGATTTCGTTGAATTTCAGTGGAATTTATTATTTATGTTCAAAGTTTCTTCTCGTTTAATATTAAATATACAGCTACCTATTATAATTATCGCATATATATATATATATACAATAAACGGGTAGGTAAAATTGTAAATATCATTAGATCTATATAGATTGTTAAAAAATAAATAAACATAATATATAAATAGTATATAGATCTTTAACCAGAGTAAATTGCAAAAAAAAAATTTTATTTATTTTTTTTTTAAATATTAAAACTTCATATATTATATACTATACAATAATATATATGGACATTGTTCGTAAAAAGGGTACAAATCAAATTTTGGTCATTTCTATATTACACGTGCATTTTATCGGACATTTTACGTCGCGTCGATTGACGGCACTGGGATTTCTTTATTTACTTTTCATATATTATATAATCTACATTCGCGTTTTAGCACACGTCGAGAGTACACAATATAATGGTCACTGCGTGTTTCCATGAATCGGTCAGTGACGAATGGTTTATAACTATTGTGAAATTAGGTATAAATATTGAAAAATGAATTGTTCAACTTTGAAACGTTAAATAGAAAAATCAATTTTCTTTGTGAAAAGTTGAAAAATTTGACCGGTACTATTTTACACGAACACCGCCCACATATAATGTGTGTGTGTGTACCCATATTAGCCGGAGAAATCTAAACGTGATGCACATATTATTATTATTATTATTATTGAGATTACAAAATATACTCGTATACCTACGACAAAAAACATTCCGGTCAGACAAACAGCTTTGGTGAAACAGTATAATATAACGTAATATAACGTGATGACAAGAATCTCGAACACTTTTTAGGGATTTTCGCATAATTTCATACTTAATAAAAAATAGTAATACACACTTGAATTCTGCGTTAATTTGTACGTTTATTCGACTCGAATGAATAATGAAAATATATATATATTTTTTTTTTATGTCCACGGTCGTAGTATACGCGTTTTAAAATATATATTCAATACGTGTATGTTATTATATTGGGACGAGGAGGAGTTTATTTTTCGACCGGAATATTTTGTCGTGTATATATTATATTATATAGACACGAGTGCGCTGTGTGCACGAGTGTCACGCGATCAAGTATAATATAATGTGTGTATTTTTATTAGTCCATATTTTTCGAGATAATGTTAGATACCTATATATATATTACTGTGAAAATGAAAATGGGATTTTTTTTCGTATTTTCCGATGATAAGTGCAGTTTTTTAAAAATTTTTTTTTTATTTAAGCCGGTGGTGTGGACTTATACAATATGATGTTTCTGCAGCGTATTATAACGTAATAACGTGTCGTCTGTATATGTATACAATATATTATATAGTATGACACACGACGACACAATATTATAACTGAGAAAATACATAATAATAATAATAATAATAATAATGAATTATGATGCAATATATATATATATAGCTTATGGATATATAAATATATAAATATATTATACCATTATTATCATTATTATCATTATTATCATTATTATTATTATTATTGTTGTTGTTGTTGTTGTTGTTATTGTTATTGTTATTGTCATTCGACCCTGTGTACCGATATGGAAAGCGCAGGCAGTCGTATTTCAGTTGTGCATGCGGTGGACGCCAAACTGGCATTAGGTCTCACCTGCGTCACCAGCGTCCTCCTTGTGCGGATGTTGAACGCCCCGTACACGATCGGGTTCATACACGAGTTGGTGCACGCAAACATAAACAGCGCGTGCTGTACCTTCTGGTCCACCATCTGTGCCGACTTGGTGTCTGTCCAATACCTGCAGCATATAAAAAAAAAAAAAAAAAACAGATAATAAAATTAAAAAAAAAAAAAAAAGTAAGGGAATGGAAGCACTTTGCTCGTTTTGGATATAGGCTACATATGGTGGATATATTGAATTTTTGAAAGCAACGATAAATTAAGATTTTGAGAGAATAGATTATCGAGGACCCCTAGCGTGACGACACAGCTGTCAGCTCTCACCAGACTACGTAGACAACTATATAGTAAAACATAAAAAAAAAATATATATATATATAATATATATATAGGTAGGTACGTCTTAAACCAATATTGATAAAATCGTTAAATTTCAATTTCATACGACTTAAAATCAATTTTGACTTTGCCATTATTTTTTTGATCAAAAAATACGTATTTAAAAAACCCGAAAAAAAATGCCAATAATCAAATTTTTCTGTAAAGTACCTACCATGAATTAAATGACTCAACATTGAAAATTGCTATTAGTAGCCCAATGATGTACGTGCATAGTGCATACCGTGTTCGGTAAAAATTTCATACTTTTGGCATCAATATTTTCGGAGTTATTAAGAATTTTACCACAATCGTTTTTCCGAATTTTATGCACATTTTTTGATAGCTTTTCTTACGCGTTAATCGAAAAAAATCAAAAAAAAAAAAATCGAAAAATGACCTTTTTAAAGTACCGACTCGATGAAATTTGGTACCGAAAACCGGGTTAGCTTGTAAAGATCAGAGTACTCCTTCTGGTGGACATTTTGTACACAGACATAACAAAAAAATAATAAAAATATTTTTAACATCATTGTAAAATCAATATATTCCTCGCTCCGCTCAGAATCTAAAAGTAAACAAGTTACGAAAGTCCACTCAGCGAGCATGCTGAATTCGCTGTCTCTAAACGTATTTTACACAATAATCTAAAAATATAAAACAAAATGAATAAAATCCATCTCCAACTATCCGTGTAGTAACCAAATCAACAATCAGTTTCGGTTATTATAATTTATAACCGATCAAATGGAATGGTTATTATGTTTGGTTATAGATAAGACAAAATATAACATAACCGGATTAATGGCGAAAACACGCCTAATATTCCTTGTAACCATATGTAATAAAAACATTGTAAAATGAATGATATCCATATCTCCCTGTTGTAACCAAATCAACAATCGTAATATTATAATATGCCAGTGACTGCACGGAAAAACTGACGGACGGACGCAACGGGGAAGGGATATAATATATGTGTCTAAAGTTTTTCTAAAATCTCGATTTTTATATTTAGAGGCGATACGGGCGAAAAGAGCGCATCATGTTGCAATAAAAACATTATTTTATTTAAAAATCTAAAATCCGTAAAAAGTTAAAATGGAAACAGTTTTTTGGCGCCGAACATCGTGTATCATGGGAAATCTATGTGAAAATATAGATTTCAAAATTTTCAATGAAGAAAAATAGGTTAAGAAAATTAGAAGAAAAAAAAAAAACGTTTCAACCGTACGGGAAAAGATGTTTGTACGGTGTTGGTACAAAATGTTATAGTCTACGAATTTGATATATACATATGAAGATATTACGTTAAAAAGAGATTTACACGGAATCACAGAATAACGATGTTACTTGTCAGTATTACGATATTTTAGAGCTCCAAGACCGAATACTATATATACGCCGCAGAATAACGGGCAGCGTTTGAAGAGAATGAAGTCCGTGCGTTCACGTTCGTATTTCGTGAACGAAACGCGAGCGGGACTCTTTCCGAACGTCAACTACGTTTATATTATATGTTATTGTATTGAATTCGAATTACGATTTCCAGGCCGTTGGAATTAAATTACAATATATTATTTGTACTTCTATACACCCAATTAGCCAAATTAGATTTAAATATATAATTATGAAATTAATATAGGATAGGTGCTCGAAATTCCAATTCCTCGGTGCCGCTATAAAATTAATACGACAGTTTCTATGAATGGGTACGAAGAATTCGTTCTTTTGGTAAACAGAAATTATAGCAGCAGATAAACGTGTATTTTGTTATATATATATATAAATAAATAAATACCCAGTTTCTACAAAATAATTTGTTTTTATTTAACAAATACGTAGGTATTTCAAAAACAATGTTCTCAATGTTCTCATCTTCATTGTTAAACAACTACTCTTATTAGAGAGGTATAGTGTTTAACACTGAAGATGAGAACATTGTTTTCGAAATACGTATTTGTTAAATAAAAACAAATTATTTTGTAGAAACTGGGTATTTATTTATATATATATATAAATAATTCTACAAGTAACTCAACACCAAAATAGTGTATTTTGTTAATAATCAATTAATTAAAATCAAGGCTGGGCAAGTTAACGATATTTTTTAACTCGTTAAGTTAAGTTAATTGAAAACAATATAAGCTAAGTTAAGTTAAAAGTTACTCGTATATTTTTTTATTAACTTTTAAAGTTAAAAGTTAACTTTTTTTTTAAAAAAAAGTAACTTAACTTAGTTAAAAGTTAAAATTTCCTAATTAGGAAAAAAAGTCGATATACCTATTATATCGTAAAAAGGTAAAAAAGGATGGTTATTGTTAACGCTAAAAAAAACTACTCGGGACTTCTTCTGCCTGAAAAAGTGTATAAGTACATGTAAAAATAAAAATACAACACGTCATTTTAACACCCATGCATAAATAAGAAATCGGAAAATAACTACTCAACTGCCAAGATACATACATTATCGTTTGATTCACACTAATATAGTGTAAAATAAGCAGTACCTACAAGGTACTTCAATATATTTTCTATACTGGATGGACATATAAATACCAGCCTCCTATGTAGTTAAAAAGACCGGGCTCGGCCCAATATTCGTGAACGGCCAACGTATCGTGGCGTGTGCGTGAGTGGTACATCGATTCTTAAGGATTACGTACATGCTATTCTACTAAAATTGCGTATAGGTACCAAAAAGTGAAATCCCATTCAAAAATTTGCATTGTTCTTCGGGCAAAATTTAACTTAATTTAGATACTTTTGTATGAAGTTAACACGTTAATTTTAATAAAAAAGTAACTTATTAAGTTAAAAGTTAATCTGAAAAAAAAGTAACGCGTAATTAAAATTAACTTAATTTTAACTTTTAACTCGTTAATGCCCAGCCTTGATTAAAATAAACGACCATAGACTTGTTCTTTCATACAATAAAGACGCGTTGAACGTGAACGCGAATGAATTGCATTTTTACGTAAACGCTACGAACACCGATGAGCCCGAACCTCAGCCTACACGGTCCCCTATACTGGCTATACTCTATCGACAAAAGTATTATGACGACAAAATATTAAATAGGTAGTGCCACAAATTCGCTGTTCAATTTACCCGTTTAGTACAAGTCCGTGGTTTGTTGACATAGACACGGGATTTGACAAACTTCAATAGGAGAACTTGTATACTTAAACAAAACGTGACCAACTGTTTGTCACCGATTTCGAGTCACAGTCACGTTACGTGAGACGAGATGATCGAGATATTTTATTCCCGATCGATAGTCTGTTGTTCAGTGGCATCATTTGGGGGGGGGCAGGATGGAGCATTTGCCCCACCCTAAGATTTATGTGGGGCTGACTAATTTTTGTGGGCCCGATTGATTTTAGATTCTGAGCGTAGCGAGGAAGCTTATGGTTTTACAATGATGTTTATTTATTTTATTTTTTATTTTTCTGTAAACACTTTTTCTACCAGAAGGAGTGCTCCGTTCTTTACACTCATACCCGGTTTCCGGTAGCAAATTGCATCTAGTTGGTACTTTTAAGAGGTCATTTTTCGATTTTCATAATAGTTTTTTAATGCGTAAGCAAAAACTACCAAAAAATTACGAAAAAT